>PUQB01000305.1:202500-296653 GCA_003024785.1 Selaginella tamariscina | reverse complement strand
CATGATATGGAGTATACAAAGCGAGTGGTACAAAACAACAGGAAAAAGAGGTTCAGATTCGAAGAGGTTTTGGAGAGAGAGATTGCACAAACAGAGTGGGCCATCAGATGAATAGGAGTGTCCAATAAGGTTAAGTGTTTGGGGATGAATAAAAAAGGAACTGCTCTATGTGGAACCAATCAGTTATCCAAGCAGAGTGCCAGCACTAGATTCTACGGAAAACGATGTACAGTGATGCCTTGGGGAATGAGGAGTATGTACAGCAGATTGGTTTTGCCCAAGAGATTCTAGGTGTTTCAAGTGGCTAAACAACAAAACTTTAGTCAAGAATTCTAGCACACCAATGGTTTGGCATGTGCTCAAGGAAACAAAGCTAACAACTGAGAAGGTCAAAGAATTATAAGATGCAGGATTTGTTTTGGAAGGTTTACGGGGACCACAGAAGAGTAGAAAAAGGTCAGAAGGACAAAACACCATCACCACCACATGGAGTTGGATCTACCTTTCGATGGACGCATGGTTCAAACTCCAACAAAAATGTCTAAGGACAACAGAAGAATATCCACAAGGCCAAGGCTTTTAGTCAAGTAAGAAATGTTGAGTGAGATGGAGGTTCACTATTGCGGTAGAGTTCATGGCACACATATGCTACAAGATTAAATGGTATACATAAAAATGCTTGCTTTGAATACTAACTTATTGAACTTTTTATATAAATTTAAATTTCTAAAAATTTAAATGATTTATTTGTTGATCTGCAAATATTAAGCCAGTCAGCATATTAAAAAAAAAAAAAAACATTCCTAACAATATTCTAGAATATGCTAGAATATACCCAAAATATCCACAAATATACCAGAACTCCAAAAGCCTCCTGTCGTGAACAAGAGGTTCATGGTCAAGATTGACCTCAAAACCCCAAGTTGACTGGGTTGAACTCAATTGACTTGACCGTGATGCTCACTTATGATGAACAAAACACCACAGAATGCGCCAGAAAGTCAACCAATAGTGCATCAATAAGATGGGGCAAACATAGATCCATACATCGTCATGGCATGGAAAAACAAGGCAACCAGGGACAATAGTAGCCATAAATGAAACTTACCAGCATGATCAGGAGCAGGAGCAGGGGCAGGCACGCCAAAATCAGTGCTACATGTGTATCTATGCTTTGGTAGCCCGCTCTTCCCCGTTGCTGCGTAGAACAAGGACCTTTCACCATAATCACGCTCGGTCTTTTCCATTTGCTTGAACTTCTTGGGCCAGACAAAGCCTGAGGAGGATCAGACAGTCCGAACCATCATCCCAAGATTATCTGGAAGAGTGTCGCCATTTTGGAGGCTTGGGTCCAAGAGGCCTGAGCTCGAATATTCTTTCTGGTGCAGTATTGGCCTCAGTCGGCAAAAAAAAATTTCTAGTAAAACTGTTGTACCTTATTCTTTTTTATATTAGCTTAATTTATTACTCAATACACATTAGCTAAAGTTTTCTTCTTCATCTTAAGTAAAGCTGCAGTTCTCGAACCACCAGCTAGGCTTGGACGTGGAGGTGTCTGAGTAGGTATTTCCTCTGGTCTAATGTTCTCTGCGAGCTTGTTTGTTGCCAACCTAGAGAGTTCGAAACTCTTCTTGGTTCCTATAATATTCCTTTCGAGCTCGACGGCAACTAACAACGATGATCCGGTTCCAAACCAATATCTCAGACTAGGTCGCCAGGTCTATGAGATGCTCGATCAAAAGCTGCATGAGTCGAACACTCTTCGGTTGAATCATCATCCTGCACAAACTTCCATTAGATAACAAAGTAAAGTACTTCCTTACCAAGCCTCCTGAAAAGGGTCGGCGATATCGACAAGGATCGTGTTCGTCAACGCCAGAGGGTTTGGCCTCTTCAACTTTCTCAGAGCTTTGCAGCACCAGAGAACCAACAAGTTATCCTGCCACATAGACCAAGTTAACCTTGAACTTGAATAGCTAGCTTACCTTAATTTTGTCACGGTATCCCCAGCCTTGTGCACGGTAGACGCTGTAAGTCTTGCAACTCCAATTTGATTACTGCAGCCGCCTGAATCACCGCCGAAACAGAAGGAACTCGCAAAGACGACCATGAAACCACTCGCTGCAAGTGCATTCACTGAATTGCAAGGCCTCCTCAAAACTTCATCGGATCTAGCTGCACAATGTCTTGTTGATGCTAGCACCTCCATATACAAGCTCATTGGGCAAGTTGAGGATGATGAGGTTGAAGCCGTATCACCTACCACTTCCTGGAACACCGTTTGTGACACAACCGTATGTAGTTTGTCAACATGTTGTCGGAGCTTGGTGTACCCTCTGTCTGAGAAGCACCCGGCTCGAAGAAACCTGCTCATCTCCTCCATATCGCACACAGCCAGGTCGTAGGATCCACGGGATGCAGCCAGTGTCGGGATGAAGGTCATCAGGTCGTCCTTGATGTCCAAACCGCTAAAGTGGCTGCACCTCATTGATTGCAAAGTCTATTGCCAACGAGGTGCTGTAGAAGAGCTTGGTCCCACTCCAATCCCTTTGCAGTGTAGTTGTCTTCCGCACCGTCTTTTCATCTTGCTCTTCTTGATAGCCTCTACTTCGTCTGGCTCCCAAACAATCGCTAGAAAGATCATTGCATGCACGTCGAACAATGAGCTCTCCCAAGTTGGTGGCTGTTGCGATGAACAATTGAGCCAGAATGGAACATGCTCCCATTCGAACGGTGTTAGAGCTCCTCTGCTCTTCGACCGACATGTGAGGCTCGCTTGTATGATCTGTCCACAGCTTCATTGTCTGAGACGGTGCCATTTTCTTTGCCAATATGAACTGTAACACAAAGTTAGTCAGTAGCAATGCTGGAATGAAAGCTTACCTCCATATCATCCGACGCGCAAACTCCTCACGCTCCAGAAACTCATTCGGCTCCATCGAATAAGTGAACGGTATGCAGTCATGGAAGGGCTAAAAGACCAAGCACTTGTTCCGAGTCGCATCTCGTCAAACCAGCTCATGAAGTTGACATCCGTTCCAACTTCTTCACCATCCTCTTGCAACCCCTTAAGGATTTAAATGGCTTCCTCGCGCACAGCCTTTCAAATAAGTCCAAGGTGAACACTTATCCACTCTTTGTCCTACATGCCTGTAGCCCAAGTGTCTGTTGTTCTGCCTTGGATTCGAGATGAGTGAGCTTGTTCAAGTATCGGAGTCGCAGCATGCTTGAAATCTTCGCTTTTGACATACATACAGCTTCTCAATGCCCATCTAGTGAACTACTTATGAGAGATGTTCGTCACCTTCTGGAACCACTCCTCCCCCAACTCTGGGTCTATGATAGAGAGAACTTGTGCATATGCCTTGTCATGCTTTTGTATAGCTGCTCAGGTTCAACTCAAGCTGTGGATTGCCTTTAGCACTGGTGACTGCTTTATCGAGATCATCGTCGATCTCGTTCTACACATAGAATAAGTTAAAAACTTCTTTCCTATAAATCAAATCAGAGGTTACTTTGAAAAGGATCTTTGCGCAGATCAGGTTTGAAGAGGATGCCAACTGTTGCACTCTCTTCCACTTCCGCACCTCAAGACGATCAACCTCTAGTGAGTGACTCGAGGATTTCTGAGTTCCTTCAGTACTAGTGCAAACCGCCTTTAACAGTGAGGAGAATATGTGGTAGCGTTGTTTCCACAGATGTTGCTGAAGATCTGTTCAATGAAACTGTAAGTCTAGACCTTAATGAAAAGAAAAAAAATACTCACATGTTTATTGATTGGAACATCGAAACCAGTTGAAGATTGTCGAGGTTCTCCGTGGAGATGAAACTCGATCGAATGTGAATAGCCCATCACTGGTTGTCCTCTACAATCCTCCCGATAGAGCTTCTGTAAAGCTTGTAACCTATGGTTCCTGTCAGCAGTGAATTCCAATTTGAGAGCCTTGAAGCCCACTATTGTACTCCGGCTTGAGTAAGAGCTTGCTCGAAAGACCGGTGCTGCTCGTACTGAATCGTGTCTTCGATAGCTCCGATAGCTCCTCAGCAATGAGTGGATCTCCGATGAACAGAATGAACAAGGCCGTGTTACATAGAATAACCAGCCTTCCTTCAACGATGACACCAGCATGTCCAAGTCCCTGGGTTCACTCATCGAACCACCTCGTTGGAATGCATGTCTAACAGATGGCACATCAGGAGGTCACCAAGTCCCTTGATAGTAATTTTGTCGAGCAGGTTCATTGAGCTCTCCAAATGCAGGCTAGCCGGTATGCTGTATAACTCCTTTGGCTCCTTATCGCTCTTCGCCTTCTTGCCTTTTGGATCAGCTTTCCCGCGGCCTCTCTTTGCTGACTACCTCCTCCAAGTCGTCCTCGCTAGCTTCAACTGCCTTTGTCATCTGCACTTGCTCATTCAGGACTGTAACCTCAGCGGATGAAGGAGGCAACTGCGACGAGCTCTCCGAGAAATTTGTGATGGTTGATGGAGGTTACTCCTGCTCAACTGGTACTACTTCAGACTGAGTCACTGGAGGATCCTCCTTTGCTACATTAATGGTTCTCCTCTCTTGCCTCGCTTGTGCTTCAATATCCTCTTCACTTCCCGTGGCTCTTCATCAGGCGTAGTCTCTAGTAGACGTTTTGAAGCTCACCATTTTGTAAACTCTGGAAAGCAAACATACAAGTCAATTGATTAAGAGAAAATAAAAAATAAAAATCAAAGATGAAACCTTGTGGCTGCCGACTCAAGCTAGATGGTGCTGACCCTCTCAGTCAGCACAGAAAAGTAGAAGAGCAAATCCTGCCGACTGAGACAGGTTGGTGCGACCCTCTCAGACAGCACTGAAGAGATAATGTAAAAAGTATGCCGACTGAGCTAGGATGGTGCCGTCCCTCTCAGATGGCACAAATGGGAAGACCCATTAACTCTGAAAAAAAAAAAACATTGTGATATGGATACTTGAGCCGCAAAACAAAAAATAAACAAATTGAAAAATACCTTGTGGCTGCCGACTGGCAGGAAGGTGCCGTCACTCTCAGTCGGCACAAATGGGAAGACCCTTTATCTCTGGGATTCCAACACAAATGGGAAGACCCATTAACTCTGGAAAAAAAAAACATTGTGATACGGATACTTGAGCCGCAAAGCAAAAAATAAACAAATTGAAAATACCTTGTGGCTGCCGACTGAACCAAGATGGTGCCATCTCTCTCACATGACACAAATGGGAAGACCCTTTAACTCTGAAAAATAATTTATTTGAGCAGCAAATCATAAAATAAAGAAATTGCACATACCTTGTGGCCACCGACTGAGTAGGATAGTGCCGACAATCTAATCGGCACTGAAATCTCGATTGATTTACTTGGGCATTGCACGAATCGACTTGAAATGGATGGCGCTGCTCCTCTCAAGCCCCTTGGAGAAGATTTTAGATATCAGATCTGAAATAGAAAAAACCCTAGCCGCAATGGAAACAGTAAACCCTATCTACCAAAAACCCTAGCCGCAATGAAAACAGTAAACCCTACGGAATAAATGTGACATTAATATTTAGGATTGATATTAAAATATGTGAATAATTGGTAAAGGTGAAGATATTTCAAATCATAAAAGGTAATAATTAAATTAAATCAAGTGATACTAAAGAGGACAGCATTAAGAACACTATGAGCTGGCCAGCGTAGAATTAATTATATACAAAAGTGTATTCACATTTTTATCAACGATTATAATTTTTTTGGCGAACGAGGTGTTGTTAATCTTTTGCTTTGCTTTCCTAAACCACCGAGCTTTCTCCTTGCGTTGTCATGGTCAAAGTTACCTATGAAGGCATTGACAAAGATTTCCCAGTTGATAAAGATGGAAATGCTTTTGTGTTGAACATGATCTTCACTTTGCTTTCAACATTCCTTGTTGGTTCAGTATACATGTGGTTCAATTGATGTCAGTTTCTGCGAGTTCTAGAGAAGATGTGGAGTTGTTACCAGAAGGCAATGCATCAAACCAGTTTGTCTTTTACACATTGTGCCCGACTAAGGGATTGTTGTTCAGGTTGCGGACAAGGAGCATAAAGAATCCATGCTAGTGTGTCTTCTAAGAGCAGACAAATGTAGGATAGGAGGATCTCATTAGTTCGTCTGAAGTTAAACGAGTCTTTGAACTACCGCAGATATACAATGGAAATGTCATTTACGAACTTCCTCCAAAGAAAGAAAGCATAAAGAAGTACTTGGGGATGAATGCAAGGATGGCTGCTACCATTGGACACACCCGAGCACAACACACTAGCATGTTCCGGCGCGAGTCAGTCAAAGTTCATGTGTCGGACATCTCAAATACATCAATCTTACCTGCCCCTACTGGCTTTTGAGAAGAAAGCAAATGAATGTCACTTCAAGGGTGCTGTGGGAGAAGGCAAAGACAACTGAGACAGGCAAAGTAATAGGCATGAAATGTTAAGCATTGTGAGAAGGAGCCATTGCTAGTGCACACTTGTCCGGCTTATGTGTACTACATTTTGCCAGATGACATTTCTTTTACAAGGTTGTTCATTCACAGAGGTGTTCATCAGCATCCAGTCAGCCCTCAGTGTCAGCTTCAAATGTTCAGCGTGCCAGATCTAGTGTCAGCAACGTGGTAAGAGCAGTCTACGAACCAATCAACGAGTGATTGAGTTTCAAGCTGCATGTGAGCTCATTTTTGAAGAACTTTTCAAGGAAAAAGGAGAAGTCTTGTACACTGGTTTACTCTTAAAACTGAACCTTTAACAAACCATCCAAAGTATTTTCTTTAGATCTCTACACACTGACGTGACCTTTTCTTTAGGACTCGGGACTTGATTACACAATCAAGACAGAAGGAGACACACTTTAGAGAGGGTTACGAGGGTCTTCTGGAGCTTAAGACAAAATTGCCAATACCTTTCATTCACGTCATACATGTTTCAGGGATGGAACTGCATGGTGCTGAGGAGCAGCCTCTAATCTTCAAAATGACAGTTGAGGATCGGGTTCATGAGTTGACTACATCAGAAGGTGTCAAAGTGGAGGAGACCTTCATGATCAATGGGTGTTCTGGACCACACGCACTGTATACCGACTAGGCGACAATTGGAATACACCTTTATGACCCATTGTAAGTTGTAGAACTCTTCATAACACTTTTAATCTTTGTTATCTAATGCTCTCTTACAGTGTCAAATCCATGGTGACTATAGCTTATGCAAATATGTGCCGTGAAGATAATGTGCAATGCTGAAGTTTCTGAACACAATGCTAGAGGTTGTAAGAAAACAGGGTTTGGAGAATGTCAACTTTGTTGGTTTCAGTCGGATGAGGCTGGAGCGATATGAATAGCCTGTGCCAAGTATTCAACAACGGAGAAAAGATGAAAGGGAGGGAAAGAAGCTGTTTGTTTCACTTTATGCAATCCGTGCGTTAGGTGACAAAGAAATGGATCGCAGAAGAACTAGCAATTCTTGAGTCTTTTTGGGAAGGATGAGTGTCAAACATTCGTGCTTTGAAGACATGGCTGTCTTGGTGGATCAGGCATAAGGACCACATCTCCATGGCGGAACTGGGAGACATGACAGAAGAAGGACTTGCGAGCGCGTCCAACTACAAACAATGCTTGAAGTGATCACGCGGAGCAAGAAGAGCAAGATTGGCCAAAAGAGTACCACTGCTGAGGCGACAATGTTAAACCTCACAGATGCAGTTATGCAGAGTGCGAAGGTGAAAGCGGCAATAGAAGGGAGGTATACAGGGTCAGGGCCTTCGAAGGAAACTCTGTTAAAAAGTGCAACGCAAACTCTCTGAGGGAAAAGTGTATCTCCATCAACAATTATCAATCTGGTGGAGGCGAGGAACACTTGACCAGCCGGAGTTCACGAGTACCACTAATGTTCGAGTGCAAACTGTTAGGAGAACAGTCTGATGCTCGACGTTCACACAGACATGATGTAGAGTACACAGAGAGGTGTGGTCCAAAACAAACAGGAGAAAGAGGTTAAGGTTCGAAGAGGTTCGGAGAGAGAGATTGCTCAAACAGAGTGGGCCATCAGACGAATCGGAGCTGTTAAAGGTAAATATTAGGAGCATAGGACATCCTACTGTAGAGAGAATAAGGGTAGGAAGGTCCGTAGTAAGTATGGAAGGAAAGGCTTTGGAAGAGGAAAATCCTTACCGAGAGGAAAAGGTAAGGAAAAGGAAAAGGAAAAGGGTAAAGGATGACGTGGCGAGAGAAGAGTAGTTAAGGGAAGTTAGGGCAACGAAGGAGGGTCTCCATTTGAAGTTTTAGCAGGAGATAAAGGTTCTCTACACTTTGTCTTTTGTATTCATGTTAGTAATGAAAGGTGCATATTAGAGAATCTTGTGTGTGTGTATGTTACTCTCAATGAATGGATCTAACAAGGCAATAGCCAAAATCCGTTCTTGCCCTTGACTTTGGAGACCAGTCATAGTGGCACTGGGAGAAGTCTGATATATACAGATATATTGAGAGTTGAGAAAGGAAAGGGTGTAGCCTTTCCTGTACGTTGTATGAAAGGTTTCCTGTCTGCGTGAAGGAAACAGGTTAAATAGGAAAAGGTGAGGCAGAGAGCCCTTTTCCTGTTTAACAATTGGCGACCACGGAGGGATTTCGCCATTGCAGTGTTAGCATTCATTGAGAAAAGAGGCTAAAAAGATAGAAATCTCATTCTGAAAAAGGCTCGGAAGGTGTAGAGCCGGATGTGTAAAGGAGAAGGAATGAATGGAACCGTGGAGGAACCATCGTCCTGATCCAGCCTTAGCTGATCAGAGGAACCAAAGGCAGGCCAATAGAGTGGCTGCCCAACAGCAACCTGAAACTGACGAAAATAGACGTCAAAATATCCTTGGCAAGATAGTAGAGGATATTGCAGAAACAATACAGAAATCTGAGGCTGATCCAGAGAATTGGAGGCAGTATCAAACAGCTGGTTTAGAGGAAACAGTGAGAGGAGGAGTGCCTGTTCATATACCGAGATTGCAAGGAGAAGGATCTCCTGAGAACTCCCGAAGAGGAAGGGAGGAAGGTGTAAGAGGAAATACACCAGAGCAAAGGGTTATTACAAATATGGCACTTTTCCCGGGAATGTTTGGGGGTACGGTGATGTATCCCACATTCTCTGCAGGAAAGAAGGAAAATCCGAAAAGGCACTTACAACAGTTTGAAGAGGTAGTAAAACTGTATAAGGTGACGGATGCAGAAAGGCTGCTTATATTTCCACATACATTGAAAGGAAATGCCTCTGATTGGTATTATGATTTAGAAAAGGAAGTCAGAGAGAATTATCAGAAGGTTACTGATGCATTTAAGGAATATTTCAGAAAGGAGGAATTGCCGGAGGAACATTTAGAGAAGTTAAGGACTATCCTTCAAGGCAAAACAGAAAAGATAGATGAATATACACACCGTTTTAAGAAACATGAGAAAAAGTGTAAGGCATATGTGAAGATGGATGCCTTATTGCAATGGTATAAGCAAGGGTTGCTAAAACCATATAGAGATCTAGCACTTACTATCAATGAAAAGGATAGAGAGGATCTCATTAATCAATTAAAAATATATGAGAAGAAGAGAAGGCAGATAGAAAAGATTGCAGAAGGAAAGCTGAAAGTATATGGAAGAAAGGAAGAATCCTCTGATGAAGAGGAAGAGGAAGCTGATGTAGTAAAAGTTCGAAAATATCCTATAGATGAGAAAGCATTGGCTCAAATGATGAAAACTTTAAAAGGAATGACAGTTAAAGAGGAGTTAAAGGAAAAAGTATGGTGTACTAAATGTAAAATCCTGGTCATACGGTGGAGGAATGTAGCTGCAATTGCCTACATGCCAAATCTGGAAAGGAAGGACATGTGGCTAGGAAACTGCAACATTTCCTAAATCAGAATGTGGCTAGTATAGAGAGAGAAAGGAGAATGGATGAACGTCCACCTCCTAGAAGGTTCCCACCTAATAGGAACCGTGGGAATGAGGAATGATAATGTTCCTTATGAGAACAGGAACATATATATGGCAGAAGGAATGAAGTTCCTTATCAGAATAGGAAATGGATATTATGACGAAGGAATGATAATCCTTACGAAATTAGAGAGGAAAGGTATTATGCAGGAAGAAATGGTCCATATAAGGTGTGGCAGAATGATAGACCTTATCCTGAAAGAAATGATAGGCAATATAGAGGAGAGGAAAGACCATATCAAGGTCAAAGAGGCAGAAATGATTCCTAAACAAGGAAATGATAAACAAGGATGCAGGGTAGGAATTTTCCTTCCCAGGTTTGTTATACATGTGGTGAAACAGGACATATCTCTAGGGAATGTCCTAGGCGGAAGGTACAACCTCCTACTTCCACCAGAACGACTAATGTGCAGCCTACAACACGGCTTATTCAAATAGAGGAGGAAAAGGATGAGTATCCACCCGTGGTAAGGGCAGTTATAGCTCTTCAAGAGAAGAAGAAGGAATCCTCTTGTTATGGAGAAGGTGAGGTAGTTATTATTCCTAACAAGAAGGAGAGCTTGTTACAGGAAAATGTAAGCAAGCAGGAGCAGGATCTGACCAGAAAGGTCAGACTGATAACGAATCAGAAGGTGATATAGATAAAGGTGAACAAAGTTTTTCATTATTACCATTACATGATAAAACAATGGACTCCATGTATCACCAAGCTATAAATCAGGAGATAAAGATTACGCTTGGACAGTTGATAAAGGTAGCTCCTTTAAGAAACCAGATATTAAATGCATTAAGTTTAGTTCAGCAAACATCACCTTCACGTGAAGGATATACAGTTTGTAAAATGGATAAGGAAGTACTGTATGAAGGTGATTATGATGGACATGTTCCTTGCATCACAGTATATGTGGGAAGGAATAAGTTAAAGAGAGTATTAATAGATGGAGGTTCAGGTGTGAATTTTATTGAGAAGGAGAATGTAAAAAGATGGGTTTGGGACCTATCCAACCGGCTCCATTTAACCTTAAAATGGCTGATCAACGAAGTGTAAGGCCATTGGGCATTGTGAGAGCAGTCACTATATCCGTTAAAGGACTTAAATACAAAATATCCTTAATTGTCCTACGAATGGAAGGACAGGATGCAACATATACTATGTTGTTAGGACGACCTTGGCTTAAGGTGGCCCAAGCGGTGCAGGATTGGGGCTCAGGAAAAATGACAATAGAACAAGGTGACTTGAAGGTCGATATTCATACTATGCTAAGGGATACTTAGCACAGAAGGATCGGCCAGTTGCATTGGAAGGGTATGATTGGGTGCGGGGCTTGGATGATCAGGAGGAAGAGCAAATTTTAAAAACATATCCTGATCTAAAAGCTCTTGCAGAGATTGATTTATATGCATTCTGAAGGAAAGAAAAGCATCTTTCAAAAGGAACAAGAACAGAACAATCTGGGCTTGCAGGAAAAATTTTATAAGTCTGTTCCTTATGAAATGAATTTGCAGGAACAACCTGCTGAATATATATATCTACACGAACGATCCTTTAGAGCAAGTTAATATAGGTACAGAAATGGAACCTAAGATATTAAATATAGCTCAAGGATTGGATCCGGATTTTAGGATAAAGGATTGATGTTGTTAGCCAAATACAAGGATGTATTTGCATGGTCCTATCAGGATCTTAAAGGAATACCACCAGAGATATGTATGCACACTATTCAATTATTGCCGGGATGCCAACCGGCTAAACAAAGTGCATACAGGATGAATCCTAACTATGCTAAATTGGTGAAAGAGGAATTGATAAACTGTTGAAGGTTGGCTTTATATATCCTATACAAGGAGCGCAATGGTTGTCACCACTCGTGATCGTCCCTAAAAAGAATGGGAAGCTAAGAGTGTGTGTCAATTATAAAAAGCTAAATGATGTTACAACTAAGGATATCTTTCCTATTCCTTTCACAGAGGAAATGCTGGATAATGTCGCAGGCCATGAAATGTATTCCTTTATGGATGGCTTTTCAGGATATAATCAGGTGATGGTAGCTCCAGCAGATCAACATAAGACGCTTTTATAAGTCCGTGGGGTGCCTATGCCTATAGGGTTATGCCTTTTGGCTTATGTAATGCACCCTTTACGTTTCAAAGAATTATAACGGATACCTTTCGTGAATACCTTTTAGATTTTATGAAAGTCTTTATGGATGACTTTAGTGTGTATAGTACAAAACAGGAACATTTACAGTGTTTGGAAAAATGTTTCCAGAAATGCAGACAAAATTCAGTTGCTTTAAATCCAGAAAAATGTAATTTTTTTGTTAAATCAGGAGTCCTTTTAGGACATGTGGTTTGGAAGGGAAGGAATATTGGTTGATCAGGACAAGGTTAAGGTTATCCTTAGCCTACAACCACCACAGGATATAAAGGAGTTACGAAGGTTTTTAGGCAAAATAGGCTACCATAGGCGGTTCATAAAGCATTATGCTAAACTCGCCAAACCTTTAACCGACTTGCTTAAGGTTGATGTGCCATATGTTTGGACTTCAGAGTGTCAAGAGGCATTTGATAACCTTCGGACGGCTCTTATTAAAGCCCCCATATTGGTTAGTCCCAAGTGGGATCGGGAATTCCATGTACAAGTTGATGCCTCTGATATTGCTATAGGAGCTGTCCTTACGCAAATGCAAGAGGACGGTAAGGATCGTCCTATTTATTATGCTAGTCGCAGGCTCACACCTGCAGAGGTAAATTACACTACTACAGAAAAGGAAGCATTGGGCATGGTATATGCATCCACAAATTTAGACATTATCTTTTGGCTAATAAAGTAAAACTTTTTGTGGATCATAAGCTTTATTATATTTACTTAATAAACCTGTACTTACAGGAAGGTTAGCCAGGTGGTTCCTACTTCTACAGGAATATGATTTTGAAATAATTCATAAACCTGGAAAGCAACACGAACAGGCTGATCATTTAAGTCGTATTAAAACAGGCGAACTTCCGATTCGTACTATGGATGACTTTCCTGATGCCAGTTTATTTCGTGTGATGTTCCATTAAGGTGGTTAGATCATATTACACAATATCTAGCCACTGGAATAGTACCACTTACTTATAAGACGCCCGATGAAAGGAAGCTCTTTGTCGTGAGGACACGACACTTTTCTCTCGTGGGAGGAAAGCTGTATAAACTAGGGTCCGATGGGGTATTACGAAGGTGTGTGGATCCTTTAGAGGCCCCAGAGGTTCTTAAAGAGGCTCATTCAGGCCTTGCAGGACATTTTGCAGAGGAAATAACAGGAAGGAAAATCCTTCAGGCAGGGTTATGGTGGCCTACTTTATGGAGAGATGTAAATAGATATTGTAAGGCATGCGATAAATGCCAACGTGCACAATTGCCTCCAAAGAAACAAATACAACCTTATAATCCAGTTCTACCATTGGAACCTTTCCAAAAATGGGGAATGGATTTTATAGGACCAGTTAATCCTATAAGTTCAAAAAGGAATCAATATATATTGGTTTTAACAGATTATATGACTAAATGGGTAGAGGCAGAGCCTATGAGAAAGGCTGATGCATATAATACAGCGAAGGTTATATATAATACTATAATAGTACGTTATGGTATTCCTAAGGAAATTGTGAGTGATAGAGGAAAGCATTTCGTGAATGAAACAATAGAAATGCTTATGAGGGAGTTTGTGATAAAACATAAGAAGTCTACACCATATTACCCACAAGGTAATGGACAAGCTGAATCTACAAACAAAGTCCTTAAAAACGTTTTAAGGAAGGTGGTTCAGGAAAATAAGAAGGATTGGGATGAAAGGTTACCAGAAGTATTATGGGCCTATAGAACAGCTTATAAGGTGACTACAGGTACGACACCTTTTAAGCTTGCGTATGGATTGGAGGCTATAACTCCGATGGAGTATATTGTGCCGTCCTTGAGAATAGCAATTCAATATAGGATGGGGGAGAAGGAGTCTTTGGAAGCTCGTTTAATAGAGCTAGAGAAGTTAGATGAGAGGAGAATGCATGCCCTGTGGACGATACAGGCGATTCAGAGAAGGCGGAAGGTTTGGCTAGATAGGCGAAGGAAAGGCAAAGAGATAAAGGTAGGTGATCTCGTCCTTTGGTACAGGGGAAAGGTGGATGAAATAGGCCAAAAGTTTAATTTGAACTGGATAGGCCCTTTTCGGGTTAAATCTGTAAAGGACGAAGGTGTGGTGGATTTGGAAACATTGGAAGGAGAGACAATAGAAGGAAAGGTTAACCTTAATAAGATAAGGAAATACCTCGTTGAAGGGAGTAATATTTATGTTGAGTTGAAGAGCATATTCTGCTCTCTGAAGTGCACGAAAAACAAGGCAGCAGATCTAGGGTTTCGCAGTGAGAGAGAGATGTCGGCAAAGAAGGGTCTTGTGTCTGCGCGGAATTGCCGGGAGCTGGTGAATCCTCCGGATGGAGAGAGAGTGGGGAATGTACAGCTGATGCACACCAAATGGGATTTTTCCTGTGAAATGGAGAAGGTTCTGCGAGAGATAGGCTTGTGGCCATACGCGGAGATTCTAAGAGATGCCGAGCCTCATGATGAAGAATGCTTCACCTTAGTGATGCTTTTGGAGAAGGTGGAGAAGCCGGATACAGGGTTTGTAGCTTATGCAGAGGAGAGGAAACTCCTTTTCACCGATAGGTTGGTGGAGGAGGTATTTCACCTCCCACATTCGGAAGGAGAGGTAAAGGCCGAGAAGGCACACCTCACAGAGTACTTAAAGGAAGGCAAACAGTACGTGAGCAAGGTGGGGTTGAAGCTTTCCGACCTGAGGGAGGAAACGCAGTTAGCGATGAATTTTATCGTTAACGCATTTCGAATTTCGGACATCTTATATTACAGCATCGAATCCGGTCATGTTTATATGACGGACAAGGAAAAGAGGCCAGTAGGAGTGGCAAGGTATTTGCTGAAAAGGCTGAGGGAGCACCTCTGTGCAATGCAGGAGTTAGAGAAAAAGGGAGAGCCTTCGTCCATGATGGCCTTCACATGGGTACAGATAATCGCGGATTATGTACGCCAATACGGCGAACCGGCGGGGCCGGAGATAGTCGCGCGTATGAAGCAAGTGAGGAGAGAAACGGAGTCACTCCAGAAGAAGCAAACCAAGCGCAAGATGGGGGAGACGAAGGGAAAAGGAGTAGAGGCTGACCTGCAGGCAGAGGAGGAGAAACAGGTGGAGAGAACGCCAAAGAGGAAGAAATCAAAGGTCGAGAGATCAACGACCGCAAGGAGGAATACTAGATCGGGTGAAAAAGGTAAGAAGTCAAAGCCAGGAGTACAGGATAACTCCGAGCCGAGAATAGTGGTAGACCTTGACGAGGAGGAAGACGAGCAGTTAGGAGAGATCATACGGGAAGAAGAACCTTCGATGGAACAGGAGGAAGAAGACGAACCTGGAGAGGACGAGGAACCAAAGGAGGTTGAGAAGGAACGGAGAACAAAAGCCAGGCAGGAGAGTGGAAAACTTCAGTCGGAGCTGGAACCACATGGGGAAGGAACAGGAGAATATGGTAAAACTGTTGCGTGAGAGACGGATGATGATAATCCCGTTGGGAGAATAGACCCTTATAAGAAGAAGGGATGTGATGAGGGTGAGCCAACGGTTGGGGAACAGACGATGGAGATCGGGACAAGCAGAAAGTATCCTCGGATATTCCCTTTCCGACGGTTACACCCACAACGGTGGATATAACCGATGAGGAAGTAGTGGGAATTGCGAGAGAAGCTGAGGAGATGGCGCGGGGAGCGAAGTTTCCGAGGCATCAGTTTAATCCGCCGCCCTTTCAGCATTCTCCACGCACACATACAGGTATGTATGGACGAGGATGTATCGGGGAAGTGGGTCGCAGGGTGTGCCGGTGACTGATTTCCGCCTGGAGGAGGAGGAGCCGATTCAGCAGAATCTTGACGGCGGGATGCAGGCGGATATCTCCTTCAAGCGCAGGAAGGCGTTTGCACGAAAAGAGGTGCAGACTACAGACACGCAGATTCAGTTTGCACAGGTTCTAGCGCAGCTTCAGTCTGAGATGGTGGAACAGGTCGTTGGAGGAGGGAATGAGGCTTTGGACGCAACTCAGATGGCGGCGAGTCTATTCAATCATTTGGTCAACGCTGGATACACTGTTAAGGATAGGGCAGACATTCAGAGGTTGATTGTGCAGGCCGTGGAGAGCGTCATGGCACCTAAAATGACCGCAATTCAGGGAATGATGAGTAAGAGCTTCAGCGACCGTTAAGCAGAGGACTCCAAGCCCGGTTGTGGAGCTTAAACCTCCACAGACTGCACAGGAGCCAATGAATTTATTTCAGAGGCTGGTACGAGCGCGGGATGAGACGCAGCAGACTGCTACCATTCTGTCTGTTAGTGGTGGACGAGTTCCAGCGTCTCAGGACGAGAACGAGCAGCTTAGGAAGGAGACGCAGGCGTTTCGTCTTCAAGGTGGCAATGGTTCAGCAGGAACTGGATAAGGAGAGAGCGGAGTTTCAGAAGTACAAGGATCAGGAGGAGGTGGAATACCAGGAGGATGCGCAGGATGTGTTTGCCGTGAGGACACAGCAACAAATAAGGAGGGGGCAGTGTTAAAGGTAAAATATTAGGAGCATAGGACATCCTACTGTAGAGAGAATAAGGGTAGGAAGGTCCGTAGTAAGTATGGAAGGAAAGGCTTTGGAAGAGGAAAATCCTTACCGAGAGGAAAAGGTAAGGAAAAGGAAAAGGAAAAGGGTAAAGGATGACGTGGCGAGAGGAAGAGTAGTTAAGGGAAGTTAGGGCAAGGAAGGAGGGGTCTCCATTTGAAGTTTTAGCAGGAGATAAAGGTTTACACTTTGTCTTTTGTATTCATGTTAGTAATGAAAGGTGCATATTAGAGAATCTTGTGTGTGTGTATGTTTACTCTCAATGAATGGATCTAACAAGGCAATAGCCAAAATCCGTTCTTGCCCTTGACTTTGGAGACCAGTCATAGTGGCACTGGGAGAAGTCTGATATATATATACAGATATATTGAGAGTTGAGAAAGGAAAGGGTGTAGCCTTTCCTGTACGTTGTATGAAAGGTTTCCTGTCTGCGTGAAGGAAACAGGTTAAATAGGAAAAGGTGAGGCAGAGAGCCCTTTTCCTGTTTAACAACCTCCCAGGCATGGATTCGCCAACGTTAAGGGTAAGCTACCCCGAAAGTGGGACGTACCCCTGGCATCTGGAAGTTAGGGCGACACAACATAGGGTTGTACCTTAACGACACAAGCTGAAGCTTGCACTGGCAGAAAGAGCAACGAACTCATTCATGAACCTATGAGCTCTCCTACATATACTCTACCTTATTTATGTGACGGAGCCCCCCCCCCCTCTTTTCCTATATGTGTTAGTGGGCTAGCACTGAATTTTAGCCCCTTAGACAAATTAGCAATATGAGCTTATAACTCACCCTTACTCCTACCCTTAAACCCTACCCAAGGGGGTGGGGGTTTTAGGGCGTGGGTTAGGGCAACCCTATGGGTGTTCCTAACCCTACTTAACACGCCAAACTCATCTGCAAAGACCAATCAGCCTATTCGGAACGTCAAAATTGGGGGTGGGTTTCTAGAAGGTAAGTTCTAGCTTCGCTTAGAGTTTCTTGCAAATACCTAATGACACCCGGCCGAACCATCACCAGATACCCAAGTGCACTAAGCAGGCCTGTTTCCTACTACATCTAGGGTCCATCAACATAGTACAGTAGGTAACAACAGTCAACGTCCAAAGTAAAGGGTCGAGTCATAGTAAAAACTATAACACCAAGCTAATCTGGTCATGAGTCTAATCTAGTCATGAGCTAAGAATAGTGACCCTTATCCTCTAAGCATATCCTGTAGCATATCCTATAGGCATATCCTATAGGAATATCCTGTAGGTATATCCTGTAGGAATATCCTGCAAGCATATCCTGTAGGTATATCATGTAGCCCGTATCTTATATCCAAAATCCTGCATCCTGTATCGGGTTGTGACAGCAGGCATATCATGTATCTTGTATCATGTATCATGTATCCAGAATCCTGCATACTGTATCAGGTCGTGATAGTCATGAGTTAAAAATGGTGACCCTTATCTTCTAGGCATATCCTGTAACATATCCTGTAGGTATATCCTATAGGAATATCATGTAGGCTCCTGTAGGTATATCCTATAGGAATATCTTGTAGGCATATCCTATAGATATATTCTATAGGCATATCTTGTATCCTATATCCTGTATCCGGAATCTTGCATCATGTATCAGGTCGTGATAAGGGTTATCTTAGAAACTTAGCATTGCTCACACATGACATTAACACCGGATGGCCACTTGGTAGCCATGTGTTATCATATATTAACCCTTCAGGTAAAAACTCTGACATTGGACTTAGATGGGGCTCAAGTCATCACACTTGAGGCACCACTGTGACAACTTGAGCTCTAGTCCAAGTCCAAGAAGAGTCAGAGTTCGTGTCCAAATCACCACACAAGTTCCAATATAGGTTGAGCTCTAGTCCAAGTCCAAGGAGAGTCAGAGTTCGTGTCCAAATCACCACACGAGTTCCAATATCCAATATAGGCTGAGCTCTAGTCCAAGTCCAAGAAGAGTCAGAGTTCGTGTTCAAATTACCACACGAGTTCCAATATAGGTTTGCATACCATCTATGACTACAACTACAAATATGTATACGGCTAAGGAGTACCAAATCTGGTTCCAAGATAAATGAGGATCAATCATCAGCTTTGGCCCGAGTTCATATTAGGCTTGCTGCCAAGCTAGTATATAAAGGCACTCATAGCTAGGCAAATCATTCCAATTCAACATTAGTTAAGAGCTAAGCCTTATGTTCAATATTGTTCTGACTTGTGATAATTGAGTTCTAATCTCTTGTTCCACGGCTTGGTTCCTAACAATGGCATGTGTATTAGTTCCAATCTCTTGTTCCAAGGCTTGGTTCTAAACAGTGGCATGTGTATTAGTTCAATCTCTTGTTCCACGGCTTGGTTCTTAACAATGGCATGTGTATTGGTTATACAATTATATTTTAGTAATGTTTTTAAATAATAGCTTGTCCCAAATTGTGAAAACATTCTTTCCACTCCGTCACTTCACAAAATTAGGGTTACTTTGTCACCACGGGAGAAACTATGAACATTTCCTTGTTTGACATCTTAAATTTCCCAATAAATATTAAATACTATATTTATCAATGATATATTTAATTTTAAGATCAGCCCTAATAACCACAATGTGCACTTAAGAATCCATCGGAATTAAAGGATGAATCCTATGTGTGACAAAGTTGCACCTTAAATCTCCCTCGGAAGAATATAAGATTCTTGGTCGTGGCACCAAGTGTAATTTTCGTTAATTTCCCATCTAATGCAACCCAATCGCGAACATAAACTTTGTACATTAACTGTTTTCTTTTTCCTATTTCTGTCAATCGTATAAACACCAAAATCATTATCATTGAATTGCATCCAGCTTAATTGAGCATTTCTTACAAATTTCTCAATAATTTTTATGAAAAAATCCTATGTGTAATGAATTTTATAATAGATTTTGCAATAAATTTTGCAACATATTTATGGGTGATGCATTTGTGAGACTTGCAATCGTAATTACCAATTAACGCATTCGGTGAAAATTTGTCGTTAGTAACCGTTTGTAACTTCAAGTTCGTAACACATGTTCGGTTTGAATCACGTGTCTTTTATATTCCAAATTAATTTTCTGTTGGGTTCATCCATTATGGTTCCACTTGTTTAGTGTTTTTTAACGTTCGGTTGGTTTGAAATCAAACGTTGTGTTCAATAAAAATTTACCGTTCGTAACACTGTTTTAACACATATGTATGCAACGTTCAAAAGTTCGGCGGTAACTATGATTGCAATCACATGCCTAATAAGCACACTGTGCACTTAAGAAATCCGTCTTTTAATTAATTAAAGGAGAAACTCAATGCACTTTCTCCCTTAGAAGAATATAAGATTCTTGGTTGTGCATTAGTGATTGCGTGAGTGTTTGTGATTGTGTTTGTTTGTGCTAATGGGGTTCCACTATGGGTTTTGTACATTTTAATTTTGAGATTTAATAAATTAAACTGCCCAATCTAAAGAGTGTCGTTGAATTATGAGAAACTAATGAATTTAAAGAATATGTATTATAAGTTATTATTGTTTAAGCAATATATGCTATATTCATTACTAATTAGTATACATTACAAATTTACAGTATTAAATATTTAGAAAATAAAAGCATATCTAAGTTACATATATACAAAGAAAATCCTTAACTGAACTTAACTCAGTATACGTTTGATAAATATAATTCATTTAGTTACATAATGAATGTAAAACCTGTTATATAGAAGCCATCAAACACTTAAATCAAAAATAACTTTGAATAATTGTATTATTTTTAACTAATGATTAGATTGTGTATATATACAATTTATCTAATTTTTTAATTTGTAGACCCATTATATATAAGCATGTATTTCTTCAATAAATATAAATGTAACCTTTGGTTAAATAATGATATAAGCTAATTAGAGTTATTTGAAAAACAGTACATGTTGTGTTTATTACTGATTAGTATTCATTAAAATGATATTTAAAAGTTTAATATTTAACAAAGTTATGTGTAAGTTAAATAAATACAAATATTTTATAAAGAGAAATATGAATATTCTTTCATATTAAAACGATTTTTAGGTTCTGTGATTAGGGTTTAAGGCGATGGCGCCTAAGAAGACGAAGAAGCAGGCCCCAGCGGCTGCGAGCGGCGGTAATTCCTCCAGAGGAGTCACACAGGTTCGCATTTCTACAGATGTGGAGAAGAAATTGTCCAAGCTTGTGGAAAACGTTGCTCAGAAATCATGTATGTGTGATGCGTGCGTGTGCGTTAGTGTTTATAGAAACATAATATATATACATACGTGCGTGTGTGTGTAGATGTGGTATTACGAGCATAGAAATACGGTAACAAATATTAAATTGTATGCTTCCAGAAACATTAGAATATGTTCAAGCTAAACATAGAAATACCATCAAATATGTGTCTATAGAATGGAGATTCTATCACGTTAAATTAGATGCTTCTGAATTATTTACATACACACGCACACACACACACACATATAGATAGATAGATAGATTATAAAATTATGTGTTTATAAATTTTTATGGTTTATGTCATTACGTATTTGATCAAAAGCGAGTTTTCATAAGTTTGACCAAATAACAACTTTCACCACACACACATATAACTGTGTGCGTGTGTGTATTAAGAACCTCTTCATATGAAAATGACACGTATATATACTAACTATGTATTTGAATAGCTTATACACAGTGCTAGATAGAGTTTCTAGGCAATTTAAGTATTGAATACATACATGATTTTTATCCACATTACCTAAATACTTATCGACTTTATTGAGTAACATGTGCGTGCGTGTGTATGCACAGAGGAGGGAGAGAGAGGAGGGAGCTGTTATTTGATCAAAATTATAAAAGCATTGTAATTAAATATCAAAATGTGATTTAGAAGATGTTATCACGATGTAGTCTAGTAAAACATAAAATATATGACCTGAAGGTGCTTGTGTGCGTATGTGTCTGCATGTGTTAATTGATGTTATGCAGTTGGAGATGAGATCATTGCCCCGGAGCAGAAGAAGCAGAAAGAGAAGAGATTGCGGAACATATACGATAGTCTTGGCAATGAAGGATTCACTACGGAGCAAATCGAACTTGCTCTAGCTGTAATCCCAGTGGTACATAATATGTATATGTCAATAAGTACGTGTGCCCTTCTATATATGCATGGTGCGTGTGTTGTGTGTGAAAGTTTATATACATGTAGCTGTATATGCTTGTGTGTGTTGATGCGTGCATGTGATATAGTTTCCGCTATGTGACTGCGGAATCACCTATATACATACATCATAATATATACATATAAGCACATACACTGTACATGCACACATGTTAAATACTGTTCTTTCTTTTTTCTCACTATACATCATGATATATACATATAAGTACATACACACAGATAACACACATACACGCACACATGTTAAATTCTGTTCTTTCTTTTTCTCACTATTATTATTTTTAATGATATTTACGCAGAACAAAATCACCTTGGAAAATGCCCTGGATTGGCTTTGCCTGAATATTCCACCCAATGAGTTGCCGCTAAAGTTCTCAAGGATTTTTTGCCGAAGATAAAGGTCTCTCTCTCACGCATCTGTATTTATGTAGTGTATGCATATACATATCTTAAACATTTGATAGAAAAACATGCATTGTGCGTACATATTTATTTGCAATAAACCATAATCTTAATATGTATAATAATATTTGCTGATTCATTTTACAACAGGGGGAGCTGTACAAGTCTTAACATCGTCTTCTCAAACGTCTACTAGAAGGCATCTACCTGGTGAAGATCAGAACGAGTTCTCAAATCTAGTGAAACTAGATGGAAAGGAGAGCCGTAGATCAGATCAAAAGGCCGATAAAGATTGGATTCGCCAATATATTGCTCAGCAAGAGGTACCGTCATTCTTCCATACATATATGTATTGGCAAAATCATACATACATAGACGTTAGATATATGTGTACATATTCATATGTATTGTCTACACACATATGTTTATTTACACATGTCATTCCTACAGGAAGAAGAAAGTGATTCACATAGCAGTGAAGATATAGATTGGGACGATTGGGAAGACCGTGTAAATACAAAAACCCACACTAGGTTGAAGGTATATAATGTTATAATATGGATGTATATATACGTTAATATGTGGTATGTTTTATTAGTCTATGGATCCCGTTCAAATAGCAGAAGCCTTTGTTCCGCAAAGCAAGCTGCAACAGAAGCCAAATTGAGAGGAGATAAACAAAGGCAAGCTGAAGCTGGAAAACTAATTAGAGATTTAAAGGAAAAATTAGCTTCTTTAGGTACTGTTTTTTTATGCACGTGTATGCACGCGTCTCTCTCTCTCTCTCTCTCTCTCTCTCTCTCTCTCTCTCTCTCTCTCTCTCTCTCTCTCTATATATATATATATATATATATATATATATATATATATATTCTCTGGTTCTTACCCATGTGACGCAGTACGATTTTCAAGAAGATATTCTCTCTCTCTCTCTCTCAGAGCACACACACATAGATACATTATGCTGATGTTGTCTAATTTATGCATGATATGCAGGACTGAGCGAACAAGATATACTTTCGAGTTTACCACAAGAGCAAACAACATTTCAAGGTAGTCCCTCCTTTATTAAAATGTCTTATATAAGTCTATTTACATCTTTAACAGTCTAGTCTTATGTTACTAATTATATCTGTGTATATAGATAACAAGCAGCAGGATTTTGTCGATGAGCAAAGAAATGAGAATCAAAACGTTAGTGATATTGAGCAGATGGTGGTAGGAGTCAAAGAAACTCCCTCAGGTACATGACAATATATACGTACATACACTCATGCATGCATATATAGTGTCTTACTGTATAATAGCAATCTACGATTACATATAATGACAGCTTATATACTTTGTTATTGTTACTTATAGAAGCTGTGTGTCTAACTGCTAAAGAAACTCCATCAGGTACATGGTAATAACACGCGCGCGCGCGTGCGCACGTTAAAGCTGTTAAACTTACTGTTTTCACAGAAGCTGTGTCTGAAACTGTAAATGACGAGGATGAAGAATTGGTGGGATTGTTTGATGAGGAATTTGAGCAGCAGACACTTCCAGAAAGTGTTGTAAAACTACAGAGAAAGGAGGAGATGTTACCATGGGGAATGAAGGGTGGTAACTCAGAACGTGGTAAAAGTAAGAAAAGCTCGAAGGTACATATATCGTGTTTTGTAGTTTGCGTGCGTGCGTGTGTTTGTAGACGGGCATATGTAATTTGTAATGAATGTATGTTTGTAATATAGTTAATCATTTGTATGTACATGTATATATACAATTATTAATGGATAACCGGATCCGTATGAGCGTACTTCATGTACTCGTAACATAGCGGGAAGTGAAATAGGTATTAATTGTGGTAATTCTACATCTTCGTAGTTATAATTGAACTACATACATATGCATATCACATTCATGAAAGTTCTATATGTAATATAAGCACATGGAGTCCACACATATAAAAAGTAAGTGCTTACTTAATGTACATTATATAATATATCTATGCTTGTACTTTTAGTGTCATTATATTATATACGTGTATGTGTGTGCAGGTGAAGGCTAGTATTGAGGTACAAAAGTCTCCAAGGGCTATTCTTCAACAATATTGTTTAAAGAACGGATGGGATGCACCAAAATACGAAAAGCTACGTAGTGTACCGTATAACTACTGTTATACACTCACTGTATTTCGTCCAACTACTGGCCGTGGTAAAAGTAAAAAAGCTGGGGCCCTGTTACTTTTACCTTCCCTGAACACGACCATGTCTTCCACTCTATTTCTGTAAGTATACATATGTTATTAGATTATATATATATCATGGAAGTTTTAGTATAATCTAAGTATCTCATATATATATATAATATAATATATATATATATATATATATATATATATATATATATATATATATATATGTATGTATGTATGTATGTATGTCTATATGTTTGTGTTTACAGGATGCAGGATGGAGTATCAACATGGGCATTGTTTTCTTTGTTTCCGGATATTCCTGTATATCAGGAATTACTTGAGCCTTTTCGGAGCATGTGGTTACGCTGGCATGACCAAGGTGCGTCTCTGCATATTTACAACACATCCATGTACACTGCCATGTTGTTTTACACATGAACTATGCAGGAAAAACGGCGAGTGAGGCAGATACGGAGTCCAGAGATTCTTTTATAACTTCTCTGGTAGATTCTGGAAATATCCCTCAACTATCTACTATTTCACAAGCTGTGGAATCAGCCCCGAAGACGTATGAACCTCCACGCAAGTTAACTGCTCCTAAACAAGGTTAAAATATGCATACGCAAATATGTATATGTCGTTTTGTATACACTATACATCGTGTGTGTGTGTGTTTCAGTTGTGGTTTTTGACGTTATAACTTGTATGTTTGCAGGCCATGATGTTTCTGCAAGCAACCGTTTGAAGTTAATGCAGGAAAGAAAGATGAAAGACGAAAATTATAAGGTTAGTGGTATATGTGTTGTAATTATATGCATACACATTATATATGTGTATGTATGCATATTGTTATATTATAATATGTCTAATTCGCGCTAGATAATTACGTAGTACGTGGTTGTAAGTACATAATTAATGAACTTCGATTTTTGTGATTATAGAGAATGTTAAATTCTCGGAATATGCTTCCAATAGCGTCTGTGAAGGGAAAGATTCTTGAGAATCTAGCTGCAAATCATGTTTTAGTAGTAAGCGGTGAAACAGGCAGTGGCAAGACTACTCAGGTACAACTCTCTCACACACAGACACAGCGGCTCATTTTTTATTTTCTATTTTCTATTTTTTTAATTTTTTTTTTCAGGTACCACAGTATATATTGGAGATATGATAGCTGCAAGTCGAGGAGGTGCCTGTAAATCATATGCACTCAACCTCGTAGGATTGCTGTGAGTTATTATCAAAATAGACATTTAATTTTATATATTTATGCATATGAGAATATTGGAGTATAAACTATCTTGGTTACATAATGTCAGGCTATTTCCGTAGCTGAGAGAGTAGCAACCGAGAGATGTGAAGAAGCTGGAAGTACTGTAGGTTATCAAGTCCGCTTAGATGCCTCATGGTACGTATAAACATATGCGTGCGTGTGGGTTTATACTATTGTTCATTGTGCAGGAGTGTTGATACACGGCTCTTTTTTCTGCACTACGGGCATATTACTTCGAAGGCTTGCAGTAAGTTGTTTATGCGTATACATCTATATATATATACTGTGTAATATTTATTTTCATTCTGTGTTTCTGTATTTCTTTCTAATCTTTCTTTATAATTTCCAGAGTGATCCGGAGCTTTCTGATGTTTCACACGTCGTGGTCGACGAAGTACATGAAAGAACAGTTTTGGTAAGTGCATGTGTATGATATATATATAGTACTTAGACGGAGATACACATATATAGGTATGTCTATACATTATATTTATTTGTACTTTCTTTTCAGGGTGACTTCTTGATAAGTCTTTTAAGAGATTTACTTGCTAAGAGAAATCAAGACGGTGTGAATCCACTCTACGTAATCCTCATGTCGGTATACATATATGTGTATCTAGAAGGTTACGTACAGTCTTAAACATTTATACGCGTTATATATAATATATCTATGACTACAAATGTGTGGTTACATACACTTATCGATATATAAATGGAGATGTTAGTACTTATGTATGGTTGTATTATATTACACCGGCATATCCCAAGAATCCATCCGCATATTCTCGGTGCATTTAAGTTATATTGAAACACAATGGAAAGTTTGTTGTTCGTATGATGTGTGTGTGAACAGTATGTATGTTAGATGTACATACATTCATGTGCCTATTTGCGTTATATAAATAACAATAGATATATTTATACGTCTTGCAGGTCTGCCACGCTGGACGCTGAGCGATTTTCTGAATACTTTGGTGGATGCCCTGTGGTTGTTGCAAAGGGGAGAACGTATCCTGTGAAGACATTTTTTTGGAGGATATATACGAGCAACTTGAATACCGTCTTTCTTCTGATAACCCTGCTGCAATCCAGTCGCACTCCTCATACAGCAAGGTAATAATGTGCGTATGTGTGGTGATCTATATATTTGTATGCAGCACGGTACATATATATGTATGCATACAATCTCTTCCTCTCTCTAGCCTATATTCCCGGAGTCTAATATACGTGTATGCATAGTCATTTAGTAAATAATCACTAACATATCGGACAATCACATACGTACATTCATATATGCATATGGATATGTGCTTGTGTGTATGTAACTCAGTTTGATAATGATGAATAATTTATAGTAAAATAACTTGTATTTCTTTTTAGAATATTTTATGTAGTCTCATCATATATATAAACGACGTTTATATGTCTGATGTACGCAAGCTGGGCTTCGTACTGGTCTATTACATACACACATACACGCATACATAACTATACATATATGTATTCGTGTATGCATATATGTGTATCTATAGATATACTATACATTGATGTGTATTAAATTGTACAACAGCTAACATAAGACTGATGTGCGTGTGTGTATACAGAAGCACACACACCATCTTGTGGATCAAAATAGGGGAAGGCAAACTTTGGCTCGCACGGGATGGGGAATGAACAAATCCTTGAAGAAAGAGTGGTTAATCCCCTTTATGACGAGTCTCTGTATCGTGACTACAGTGAAAAAACACGAAAAAACCTGGTAAAATTATCATATAATTGGTTATTATTTAGTATATCATATATACTAATATATATAGTATAGTAATGGTTTATGTAAATTATGTTAACGAATTATATTGTATCTGTTCTTTCTATAGACAGAAACAGAATCTATACATATATCTATTATATTCTGTGTGGTGGATTCATCAGTAGTATTATTATCATACTGTTTCAACTGCTCTTGATAATCTAATACTACCGATATTATACAGCATTTATAATATACTATACAGTATATACAATATTATAAATATATACATAGAATTCTATGGTATAATCGTATGTCGTTTTATACCATCGTATATATGTATGCTGGTATTAATCATTATTATATGTTATTTTTATACTTTCTAATGTTTTCTTATTATAATGGCAGGCTAAAGTTAATGAGGACGTGATTGATTACGAGCTACTTGAAGATCTAATTATGCACATAAATAAAAACGAGGAACCTGGAGCTCTTTTAGTCTTCCTTCCAGTTAATTATATAATAATTACACACGCACGCAGACACACACACACACACACACACACTCATTATATGGTGAACGTATATATATAACTGTTTGTTTACAGGGGATGCCTGAAATACTTCAATTATTGGACCGTTTATTGGTTTTAAAAGATTTTAGTGGTCCTGCATCGGAATGGATACTGCCTTTACATTCTTCTATAGCCCCCGCTGGTCAACGTAAAGTTTTCCATGTTCCTCCAAATGGAATCCGCAAGTACTAATCATAATACATTGAATTACTTCTGGATCTAATGTACGTAAATATTTCAGATAATATTATTAATATAAATATCAGTTAATATACTGTAGTTAAATGTTTATTGTCCATCTATATCGATATATGTACATAGGTATAGATCGTATGTAAATGTAATAATGGATTACGGTTCTGGTTTGCGTGTGCTGTGCGTGTTTGCCATGTGCGTGCGTGCGTGTGTGTGTGTGTGAGAGAGAGAGAGAGAGAGTTGCACATACATTTATTTAAGGTATGTTCTATTATCAGATAGTGTTGGCTACAAATATTGCAGAAACAAGTGTGACAATCGAAGACGTGGTTCACGTTATTGATTGTGGGAAGCACAAAGAGAACCGTTTTGAGCCTCGACGTGTACGTATCTCTTTTATGTATATACACATATATATCTGTTATATGCAAGTATTTGTGTATATATATAAAACATGTAAATAATGTTTTCGCACTTTCTGTAGAGAATATCCGTATGGTGAGGCTTGGATAGCGCAAGCAAATGCTCAACAACGCAGGTTTCTCTCTCACACACACACGCACGAATATTATATATTTGTACCTATTAGTTAGTTTTTAATATATGTTCTTCCAGGGACGAGCTGGACGTGTGAAAGCTGGAAATTGCTTTTGTTTGTACACCGAACATCGTTTTAGAAAGTTGATGCGTCCTTTCCAGGTTATATATATGTGTGTGTGTGGAGAGAGAGAGAGAGAGAGAAGAGAGAGAGAGAGAGAGAGAGAGACATAATAGGTATTAACAGATATACCTTGAATACATGTCATTATTACACAACACGCACACACACACGGCACACTTACTTGTATGTATGTTTTACTGCAGCTTCCAGAGATGCTCCGAGTTCCTTTGGTGGAGCTCTGTTTGCAGATTAAACTTCTTACGGTGGAAAGCGTGGCCTCCTTTCTAGAAAAGGTGACTGAGGCGGGGAGGGATTCCTGCAGTGTTATCTTACGTTTCTGTTTATTATTATAGGCATTGGATCCACCTAAGGTAGAAGCAGTGGAGAGTGCAATATCCATTTTACATGAGGTACTTCTATCATATATTGATTTCTTTCACACACGCACGCACGCACGTTTATGTATATATGCTATCTGTCTTGTACAGGTTGGAGCACTTAGCGAAGAGGAAACTATAACTCCACTTGGGTATCATCTGGCAGGCATTGCCCGTAGACGTGCATATTGCAAGGTGACCTTTATAAAGTTTAACAAATATATATACGCTGTAATACATTGTTTTTGCAGATGATTTTATATGGAGTACTTCTGGGTTGTTTGGTCCAGTGCTCACCATAGCTGGCTTATTTAAGTCATAAGTCTCCATTTATTGCGCTGTTGGCCAGGTAACATTCACAATATAGAAGTATATTATACATGCATGTATATTGTGTCTACGTACATGATAGATACATACGCTCTATATTAAAATCTATTCATAGATAAATACACTCACATTCCTTTCCCATATGTGTGTGTGTGTGTGTGGAGAGAGGAGAGAGAGAGGGAGGGAGGGATTTAACACGGCTGAAATGTTTTTAATTGTGTATAGAGAGAGGAAGCTGAAAGAGCAAGCAAAACCTTGAATTATCAGAAAACAATAATATTGCGTTCAAACAACAATCTGATCACCTTGTGATTGTTTCTGCATATAATACTTGGAGGCGTATTAGTTCACAGGTATATTCTATATAAATCTAATAATGTAACTCATTATTATATTGACTATTGTTTATTCATAGGGTGCAAGAGCTACAAGGCAGTTTTGTGATTCAAGTTTTCTTAAGTGTTCCCGTATTAAACATGCTCAGGTAGTTCTTAGACCTATGATTAACTAGGCAAAATACTTAAATATAGCAACTATTGGCTTTTTAATAAGCTACTATTGAAGTTTTCATAATTTTCAGAGAAATGCGAATTCAGTTTGCGAAGCTTCTCAGAGACATTGGCTTCATTACACAGGTTAATTGTGTGTGTGTGTGGTGTGTTAGAGAGAAGAGAGAGAGAGAGAGTATATTAATATATATTTTAATAATTATAATCATTTGTATTAAGAGTATGCATATTATATTGCAGGAAGATAACGACTTCGGACGCTGATAGATGGCTGGACGATATAAATCGACCATTTAACAGAAATTCACAATGTGCACCTTGATCAAGGTTAGTGATACGATTATTCGTGGTGTAAATATAATATATATATATATATATAGATAGATAGAGAGAGAGAGAGAGAGAGAGAGAGAGAGAGAGAGAGAGAGAGATTTTCTATCATAATGTACATATTTAATGTATAGTTCAGTAATTTGTTTGTTGTTAAAACAGGCTGTGCTTTGTGCGGGTTTATACCCAAATCTTTCAGCAATGATGGAAAAGCGTGAAAGCAGGCCATGCAAATGCACTCAATCTACGAGCAGGTTTATATATTAAACTCATTATATACGTGCGTGTGGACCATATAGACTTAATACAGAACATAATATATAGTTTATAATATGCTATAAAATTAAACGTTTGCTTTCTTATTTCCTAATATAATTCATAAACAGGCCTTGCTTTGATGGCAAACCCGCTGGACTGATGGGAAACGTGAAGTATTTATACATCCCTCATCTATTAATTCTAAAGTGAAGGAATTTTTACATCCATACTTGGTTTTCCACGAAAAGGTATGTATAGTCATTATTTGTTTCATATTATAGTGTACACACGTTACGTATAATGTGTACATAATTCATAGATATACCTATATGATGTATTTAATGGAGTTAAGTATGTATACAGTTAATGAAATTAAAAAATTAACTAAGCTTAATCTTACTTGTATTTAGGTGGAGACAAGCAGGGTTTTTCTTCGGGATACAACTGTGCTGTCTCCATTCTCCGTTCTGCTTTTCGGTGGATCTATCAAAGTTCAACATCAGTATATATCTTATTATAGTAATATGTCCAATATCAATATGCATGTATGTGTGGTATTATATATATTATAGTTATTCACATTCACATCATTTACATAGTTTCGTGTGTGCGTGTGCGTGTGCATTGTGTTGATTATATGTTTTTGTAGATTGGCTATGTGACTGTGGACGGGTGGATGAAGATGAATGTTCCTGCAAGGACTGCTGTGCTCTTTAAAGAGCTCCGGAATTCATTAGATTCTTTACTAGATGAACTCACAACATCAACCTCAGGTTTATTATTAAATTACGTTAGTATAATTATTAATATCAATATTAATTAATTAAATTTGTTTAAGGTTTATTCAATTAATTATTGTTATGACAATTAAAGTTCATATTTTCCAGGGGCTAGCTTCATTAAAAGCAAAGGAGGTCGTGGCTTCTATATTGGAACTGTTGATTGAGGTTGAGCAGCCGCAAAGGTGATAACACACACGCACGCACACAAGATACACAGGTACGTATACATACATAATATATATTATTGTATTCGTATGTATGTGTATATATACATAGCTGATTAGATCTGTTAACATTTGTATATGCAGATGAAATCAAAACGGTTTTAAAGGTAATACAATAATAATATTATAATAATAGTTATAAATGATATCAACCACGTATAAAATATAAAATAATTCACCAGTTTAATTTTAAATTAAAATTAAAATTGTTTAAATTAAATCTTAAATATTATATTTTAAGAAACATAAATAAATTGTTTGCATATATATATATTGCAGCAATAAATATTAATATTACATGTGTAATTATTATACATATTCTTCCTGCCACATAAAAGTTATATAACAGATAAGTATTTATATAAACATGTATTTTAAAAAGACCTTATGACATATATGCATATGAAAATGTGTGTATCTACAAGTACTTCAAATTTAGTTCACCTCTAGAAAAACTCAACCATATTTTATATCTATATACTATACTATACATATATAACATACATACATACATACATACATACATATATATATATATATATATATATATATATATATATATATATATATATATATATATGTATGTATGTATGTATGTATGTACATTAAGTCCATCTCTGACTGACATCTCCACATTCTGCAGATGAAGTATCTACATACCAACTTTTTGAAATATCAACACATACCAGTACATTTGCAATAATTATAATTAATATTAATTATTATTATTATATTGTCAATATATTATTATATTATATTATTTTATATATTAATATTTAATAATAAACTGCAAAAGTTTAAAGAAAGGTTAAAGCAGATTCCTTCCTTTGTACACTTAGAAACTGTCGGCATTCCCCGTCAGTAGCCACCAAACCATTTACAAACAATCAACATTATATACACCGAGGACGGAAAGATACACATCAACAATAGAAAAAGATATACACAAAAAAAAAATACCAAAAAAAACACCTTATTATTTTAATATATTGTTATCATTACTTTTTTATTTTTTAAATTAAAAAAAAATTCTTATTTTTAAATAAAAAAAGCGTTTATTAGTTTTACATTTATGTATGAGTGGGTGACTCATCACACATGTGTCCATATCTGGGTTCGTTGTGACACAGGCTTCACACCACGCGTAAAAAAAACAAACGAATATTCTTTTTTCTCCAGAGAATATTCCTCCCGGAGCTTCATTGGAATATTCTCTTCCTTAAAAGTTTAACAAACTTGTGAAATGAGGAGCTAGGGGATGGCTATGGGCGCGTGTGCTGCTCTTCGTATATATACAATGTAATGTTATATTCGATCCACATTTGTGAAATTATGTGAAAATATATAATTTTTTTTCTATATAAAAAAAATAAATATTAATAATAATACATAATTCTATCCTGCAATTTTAGATCTAAATAGAAAAATAAATAAATAATAATACATAATTAAATTCTTTCATGTAATTTAGAATTTCATGTTTTTCATACACATTGTTGAATTTCAATATGTAATGATGATAAGAGAACCGTTCTATTCACTTGAAGTAATGGAAATCTCTTCTCTTTTTAATACCTTTACATAAATGGAATGAATGCATATTTTATTAACAGTTAATGCTTTTTAGTATATCTTTTTTGATAATTAAGAATCTACATTGTACTTTTCCGAATTCATAAAATTAGCATTAGTTTGCACAATGCCCCTCCTTAATTTCAATACTTTTTAAAAGGGATTTAACATGTATTATCGTTATGACATAGGAATAAACGTGAATTTCCTTGTGAATTAAAATGTAAATTTCTTTAAAATTAATGCATTTGAATTAATATGTTTTCTATTTAAATACATATGTGAATGGTTTAATACAGATTAATTAAAAAAATTTAAAAAAATATACCCAAGAAACCCTTAAAAACCTTTGAAATTAAGGGAAATATTAATTCCCCTCGATTCTTATATATGTCCTAACAGGGAGCCTATTCTACAAGTGTCCCACTTAATTTATCATTGGTGCACATTTTACTAATTAAACATTTTATTAACATTTTTTTTTAATCATTTAGAATATGCTGCCGGATCTCAGCTCCAATCTATATTATCTACGTCCCCTCCCAGAGGATGGAACTCATATGATTCATTTTCATGGATTGTTTCCGAGGATGAGTTCCTTGCCAATGCTCAAGTTGTTGCAAACTCTCTTCAACAATCTGGCTACGAGGTACACACACGCGATTTATACACATAGTATACATGTGCGTGTGTATGATATATAGACACACATGCAGAGGCATGTGTTTGCAGTGTGTATGAATGAGAACATATCTACATGATATCAGTATAGACATATCGTTATCTGTTGCCGATAAGTATACAAGTTCATGTGTGCCTGCATGTGTGTGTGTGGGTTGTGTGTGGTGGTGTTGTGTGAGAGAGAGAGAGAGAGAGAGAGAGAGAGAGAGAGCATACATATACAGATATGTATGTGTACAGTATGTGGTGGTGGATTTTCTGTGGTTCGGAAGAACGTGAAAGGAGCAACCATGAACACACCTGGTTTATGATATAATTGATGAATGGGGAAGGCCAGTTCCTGATCCTGTGAGATGGCCCTCAACAGCTAATGGTGTGGTGCGCGTGCGTGTGTGTGTGTGTGTGCGTGCGTGTGTGGATTTTATGAATTTAAAATTCAAAAACTAAAAATAAATATAATTTTTTAATTGTATTTATTTATATATTATAGGTAAAGGTTTTGCACCCATTGCTGATAAAGTCCATTCAATGGCCTCAAGTTTGGGATTCATGTAATGAGAGGTATTAGTACTGCAGCTGTTAATGCAAACACTCCCATTCTAGGAGCTTCAGTAGTAATTATTCATTAATAATTAATAAATTAATTATTTTTTATTAAGTTTATACTTAAACTAATCTTAATTAATGATTATGTATTATATATAATCAAGGGATGGAGGGCAAAAGATATTGCTTTAAACTCTAGACCATTTCCTGGATGAAAGAATGCTTTGTTAGTGTGGATACAACAACAGTGGGAGGGAAAGCTTTCCTCAACTCTTTATATCAACAGTACGCTTCCTGGGGAGTAGATTTTAGTAAGTTTTTAATTAATAACATAATTATTTTTTTATATAATATTTAAATATTAATATATCTGTATGTTTAATATTACTATTTCTCCAGTAAAGCATGACTGTGTCTTCGGAGAGGATTGATTAAGTTTAGACGAGATCCAGACTGTCTCAGAGGTCTCTCTCTCTCTCTCTCTCTTTCTCCCTGTCTCACTCTCTCTCTCCCCCTCTCTCTGTCTTTCTCCCTCTTTCTCCCTCTCTCTCTCTTCTGCCTTTCTCCCTCCCTCCCTCCCTCCCTCCTCTCTCTCTCTCTCTCTCTCTCTCTCTCTCACACACACACACACACACACACACGCATTTCAGGCTATAGTGGCTACTAAACGGCCAATTGTGTATTCATTGTCACCTGGAGTACGTGCCACGCCAGCAATGGGGAAAAGTGTGATGGATTATGTACACATGTATAGAGTGGACCAGCGATGATTGGGATACGTGGGGTGACCTTGTGCTACATTTTGATGTTGCAAGGTGTTATTTATTTATTTATTTATTATTTAATATTTTTTACTATCATTATATGTCTACCTGCATTTAGATTAATATATATTAATTCTTATATATTTTCTAAAACAATATTCTTATTTCATTTATAGAGACTTTGCAGCATCTGGTTAATAGGAGCTTCCGGACTGCAAGGCGGACGTTCCTGGCCCGACCTTGATATGCTTCCTCTTGGATGGCTTACAGATCCTGGTGTGTGTGTGTGTGTGTGTGCACGTGCGTGCGTGGTGTAAAGAGTATAAACCATATTGGATTTGTAGGAGTACGTAGAGGACCTCACAGATACTCTTCACTCACCCCTGACGAGCAAAGATTACAGGTTTATATAATAGATACATACACATACACAGTGTGTGTGTGTGTAGCTATATATGTTACATTTTACAAACAGTTAAGCCTATGGGCAATTGCCAAGTCGCCATTTATGTATGGTGGGGATTTAAGGAAGCTTGATGACCAAACACGCAACCTTATTACCAACTCTGGCTTACTTGATATAAACAGCCACAGCATTGGAAATGCAGAGGTATCTTGCATTTTTATAAATTTATATAAAAATATTACAATTAATTATTATATATATAATATAAACATACACAACCATATACACGTGTGTGTGTGTGTGTGTGTATACACAGATTAGTGCTGAGGCTGTTGCTGGTAACGAAGGGACTCCTGTGTTACGTCTAGTGAGATGTAAAAGTGCAGGTGATACACAGTGGTATCTAAACAAAGAGAACGTGTGTTGGTCAGTTCCGAAATATAAAAACGGGACCAATCAGCTGTTGACAGGTTGTATGGACTGGTCAAATGCAACTGATAAATCACGTTTTAAGGTAATAATATTATTAGTTAATTCTATATATTGTTAATCTTTATAAATAATTATTAAACATTATATTCTATATGTGTGTGTGTGTGTGTGTCTACACCACACCACACACACACACACACACACACACACATACACACACGTATGTTTGCAGAACGTATAGAAGAACAGGCATGTTCATATATCCACAGAGAAAGGAAGGTCATGTTTGAGTTCCTATGGGAAAACTCCAGGTGATTATGGAAACTTCATAAGCAGTAAATTCTCATCTTGTTCAAGACACCATTATAAAAGCGAGGTAATTATATATTAAAACTCTCTCTCTCTCTCTCTCTCTCTCTCTCTCTCTCTCTCACACACACACACACACATACGCACATAGAGTACATCATATGCTTATCTATATATACAGAGATGGAGGTTGACATCGGACGGGAGGCTGTTAGTAGAAAGACAGGCCTTTGTGCAGCTATCTATGCTCAAACTCTGGTTTCTCGTGTTTGGTCTGCTCGTGGAAGTGATGGTATGTGGAGATGATATGTGTGTGTGCGTATACGTGCGTGTGTGTGTGTGGGTGAGAGAGACAGACAGACAGACAGACACTGCATATACGTGCACTAACATACTTCAATCAATATATAAATACACACATGCACATATTTATTCGTCTAATGTATATTTATGCAGGAGAATATTACGTAGGACTATGATATGTTGTGTGTGTGTGTGTGTGTTCGTAATATGAGAGAGAGAGGGAGAGAGCATATACGTGCACTGACGTACTTCAATCAATATATACTTAATCAAACACACACACACACACACACACATGTACTCGTCTAATGTATATATTTATGCATGAGATTTACGTAGGACTGATATGTTGTGTGTGTGTGTGTGTGTGTGCGAGAGAGAGAGAGAGAGCGTCTAATGTATATATTTATGCAGGAGAATACTAGGTAGGACTATGATATGTTGTTAGTGTGTGTGTGCGTGTCTCTCTCTCTCTCTCTCTAGAGAGAGAGAGAGAGAGATGCACACTTTAATCAAATACACACACACACACACACAGACACACGTATTGTCTAATGTATATATTTATGCAGGAGAATACTACGTAGGACTGTTTAACATAGGATCAAAAACGGCAAATATAGCAGTTTCTGTAAAGACCGTGGTTGGCCATGGGAAGAAATCCAAGCCGTCGGTTGAATCAACGGCAGATTGGGAATGCAATGCTTTGGATATATGGACAAACCAAAACGTGGGGATTGTGACAGGTGCATTGCAAGCGTCTGTTCCTGCACATGGTTCCATGTTAATTCAATGACATGTAACCCCACATAAACAAGGTAAACATTTTTTTTTAATTTTTTTTTTTAATTTCATATTAAATATTATTACATGTTACACAAAAAAAAAATGTGTAACTTCCTTACATTAATAATTGAAATTAAGTTTAATATTATTAATGTCAAAATTATTTAGGAAGTATTATAATTAAATAGCTTTTCAAAATATATTTGATTTCGCAAGAAATATTAGTATTATACAATATTATTTATTATATAAAAATTTAATATTGTACAAAACTCAAGATTATAAATGGTATATATATTCTACTGATTTTAATAGTGTAGTCCTTTGATTAAATGTGTATAAATATTTATTTCATGTGTTTATGTACGTGTGTGTTGTTTAATGTTTTCTATGTGTATATGAATATACACATGCAATAAATATTATAAGACTTGATGAGAATATATATGTAAACACATATTGTAAATTTACATACATATGTAAAGGAGATTAATTAAATACTAAATCTATGCATGAGCATATACATATATATATGTGTTTTATCTATTTACATATTTCATTTCATATAAATTTTTTAGTTTTTAATATATAAACTCACTAATATATACAACAAAGAATAATATATTATTATATATATAAGAGTAGTAGCCAAGCTTGTTTTAATTTTTTCATATTACTAAAATAAAATTCAACTAAAACATATACTTAACATATATTACGTCTATATATATATAGTTTTTGATTACTTACAATAAATATTATGTATTATTACATAATGATGTATAATAGATACAATAAATGTATTATCATGAAAACTTATCCATATAAGTTTTTTCATGGAAATTTAACGTGTTAATGGAGGTATAGGTCAGTGGTAGAGCATCTGGCTCAGTTTAGTGGGTCACTAGTTCGAATCTGGTTGCCTTTTTAATGTTATAATATATAGACACACACACGTAAGATATAACAGAACATAAAGTTACTTATCTATAGTTAAATTATATATATACACTATAGAATATGTATAGATACTATACTTTAACCAACACAATTAATTCAGTAAATAATATAATAAATATGAATATAGAATTCTATATAAAGATGTATATATAATATGCAAAAGATATCAATAGATAGCCAACGTAGATACATAATGTGTGTGCTCGTGCATGAGTGCGTGCGTGGTGTATCTCTTGATAAAAGAAGATTTAATTATGCACATTACACCATGTGCGTGTGTGGGTTACGAACACTTAATTACATAATTATATTATGTATTAATGTGTTTACCCCTCAAGCCCTAAACCCCACTCTGTTAATCTCTCCTCTCTCTCCTCTCTCTCTCTCTTTCTCTCTCTCTCTATATATATATATATATATATACACGAGTACCCTGTGAGTTCTCTCGAGATAGTTCTTAACTAAGGTTCTCAAGTTGTATAGTTGCACTTGTTCTATCGCAAGAATACTGTCCCTTGTCGTATACAATCGGTCCTTGCATTGTGAGCAGCATACCATCACTAAAAACAATATGCATTCATATCCGTAAGAACCATGTGTGTGTACGTGTTCTGTATATGTGTATTATATACATCTTCATATGCACATACATGAAATACTAAGTAATAACTACTATATGAGATACTACTATAAAAGAATACTATATCGTACAAATAAGACTTACATATAAATGTCAAATACATATAAAAGTCACTATAATAAATATAAATTTTTAGTCATTCTTATTATTCTTTATACTATGTAACTTCCCCACAATACAAAATAAATACACTTTAAAAAGTAGAGACAAATATAAAAGCTTTCTCCAGCAGCACTCTCGAACAAACCTATTTTATATTTTAAATCAAATCAAAATCAACATTGAGTTCAATCATTAACAAATAAAATTAAAAATTCTATTTTCATAAAAGAAATAAATTTATAAAACTACTTGATTTATATTTACATATAAATAAAAATCAAATCTAAACTCATTAAGTTAAATTAACAAATAAATTAAAAATTCTGTTATTAAGTAGTCCTCTGTTTTAAAATTTGAGCAATCCATGGTATGCGTCTTCTCAAGTACCCGTAGCAACACCCTACCAGGTCTCTCTATCTCTGTGTGTGTGTGTGTGTGTGTGTGTGTGCGTGCGTGCTAGTGCATATATAGAATCACTCAACTTGTTGTACTATGACATAAATCAGTATAGTTTCAATATACATAGCAGTAATATTAATGACGATAAAACACACGCACACACACACACACACAGGTAAAAGTCATAATTATTAACTATGACTTTTAAGTACTCTATAAGGTATTAATATAATTAAAAAATTAGTTTGATTAAAACAAAAGTTTTCAAAGTAGAAGTGTGAAAGTATATATTCGTATATATCAATATATATTTAAATATACTTATATAATATACACATTGTGTATTTCTAGGTCGTTTAAAATAAACCGAATAAACAAACATTAATTAAAAAGCATCAGTAGTATGCAAGGGAGCATATACCTTGACAGCTCCCACATGTTGTAGCAATTTCAGTCCTTCCCTCATCATCTTGGAATCAATACACCCTGCAAAACCAGCCCGTGTGTGTGTGTGTGTGTAGAGAGAGAAATAACTACGTTTTTAATAGGTGCCTATATCTATCTATGCACACACACACGCACACACATACGTACACACTTACTTCATCGATCTTGATATCTCGAATAGGGGACGCTGCAGGGGAGAGGCATGTTTTTTAATCCCTTCCAGCTCCTCATAAACTTCCAACATGCTCGGCCTTGCATCCTTCTCATATGCAAGACACCTAAACGCAAGCTCTGCAATTCTCTGAACCATACACCTAGTGCATAACAATTCCATATATATATATATATAGAGAGAGAGAGAGAGAGAGAGAGAGATACCTGATGACGGGTTCTTATTGGAATGTAAAGCAGGATCGATAATATCATCAAGGCTATCAGTGGCGATCTTACTGATGGCAAGGGAAGATAAATTAACCTCTCTTTTATCCCTGGAAAAAATCCACCACTTTCATCGCAGTAATTATCTCCAGCAGTACAACCCCGAAGCTGTACACGTCGGATTTATCTGACAGCTGGAAGCTCCTGTGGTACTCTGGATCCATATAGCCAGGTGTCCCTTGTGGAGCCGTCGATATGTGCGATGCTTCTGTTAGCACTAACCTCGATAGCCCGAAATCACCCACCTTTGCACTGTTACATTACACATTATATATCTACGCATATATACATATCCATGTATATCCCTGTGTGTGTGTGTGGAGAGAGAGAGAGAGAGAGAGTGGGAGAGAGAGCGAGGTTTAATTCATGCTGGATAACAATAGTTATATATATATATATATTATAGAGAGAGAGAGAGAGAAGAGAGAGAGAGAGTCTCGTATATGTACACATACATGTATTCGTTGTCCAAGAGTATATTGGACGACTTAACATCTCGGTGGTAAATAGGTGGAGTTCGAGAATGAAGATAACAAAGTGCCTGTGCAGCCTCAGTCGCGACTGTTATTCTTGTAAGCCAATCAAGGCCTTCTCCACGCTCATGCTGTAAGTGCTCCGCAAGCGTACCATTTGGAACAAATCTGTATACACACACATAATAAGTGTGTGTTGTGTGTGTGTAGAGAGAGAGATACTTTCCAGGTATAAGCTTACAAAAAATGCTATTTAAATACATACATATATATATATGAAGTATAATAATAATCTATGTGAGCGTGTATACCTATGCAATGTAACAGAACATACTCTAGGTTTGCCTTGTCTATATCGGGTAACATACATTATACTACACATATATCAATACATAATATATTTAATCATCATTAAAAACAATTATGTGTGAGTAATATGTATTACACACATCCATATGCATATCTTATAATAAACTACATATGACATCCCAGTATAGGTGTGCGTGTACAAATAACACATACCTATGAAAATTATACTCTAGGCGTGTCTCTATCTATATTAGGCAGTATGCATTATATTACACAAGTATCCATGTAATATATACATAACTTCGAGGCGTGTGTATAAATATACGTATAAATACATGTATGTATATACTTACTCGTAAACAAGGAGGGGATCGTAGACTTCAAGGCAGCAACCAAGGAGATGAACAAGATTTGGGTGATTAACCGTTAACAAGACTTTAACCTCGTTAATTACTTGCTCAATACCGTATGAGCTGACGTGGTTTTACGCTTCACTGCCACGTCACGGCCGTCCGGCAGTTTACCACGGTACACTGTTCCGTGTCCACCGTGTCCTAACATTTGGGATTCTGCAAAATTCCTCGTGGCACGTTCAAGGTCTCTGTTAAGTAAAGAGTTCAATACAAACACACATGTACATATGCCATGTATACAAATATTTATACTGTATGTATACACGTACATACACGCACGCACACACACACACCTGTATGTGAAGAGCGTGGCATTTGTGCTGTCACAGCTGGAGAGAAGCTTAGCCAGCTGTTTTGCGTCTCTCATATTCCTCATATTTGCTGTGTTCCTTCGTCTGTGCCTGGTTAGTAACGCCAGAGATATAACAATAGCTGCAAAGATAGTCGCCCCCGCTACAATCCCTACACACACACACACACACACGGTGTTAATATACATTATTAATATTATTCCATCGTGTATCTAACTACGTCGTGCTTAACGTTTAATAATATATAAAAATTCCAAACAAAGTCAAGCACGAAAAGCAAAGGGACTACATGATGAATAATGAGATATAAGTATATAAAAAAAAGTATATAATAAGTCAAGACGAATGTAGGTACACAAAAAAGTCAAGTGTACACTTACACAACCAACTAACAGCACGTACGTACATCCGTACACATCATGTGTGTATGTACACATTATTTGCTTGTGTGTAATTACATATAGTAGTACCTGCAAAGACAATCCGTCCCTTGAGACGCTTGCCACCATGAACTGTACCAGTAGAACATTAGATGCAATAATATATATCAGTGTACAGAAGCAGCTTACCAGGGCGGCATCCCGCACGGTAAGGGTCCCCAACAAACCGTTCAAGACAGGTGCACGTATGTCCTTTGAGAGTACCATTGACACACTTGGCGTTCCTGGCGCACAGGTTCGATCCTGTCCGACACGACCCGTGGAGAGACCACTCGAGTCCGAGGCCCTCCTTGGCCTCGACGGTCATCCTCCCCGTGCTCCTTGAAAGTTGTTACCAGACTTGAAAACCTGCTGCAGTTGAGGCCGCCGAGGTCGATCTGCTCGAGGGCCTGTAAGTTCGCAAACTGCAGGTCGTAGCAGCAGTCCGGGTCCGTACCGCATCCGGCACGGACGTTCCGTAGCCCGACCGTATTCAGGTTGCAGTTGTTGAAGCAGCTCGTGTTGTTGTGGCACCCGTACAGCATCAGGAAGTTGCCGAACGACAGCGCGTAGTTGCTGGTGTTGCGGAGGTTGAACGACTTGGAGCTGTCCCCATCACAGCCCTCCGGGTCGATCACGACCACGTTGCTCCTGCTAAACCCCAGGACTCTGTAGCTGCCCGATCTCAGCTGGAGCCTCAGGCTCCCTCTTCGATCGCAATGCAGGGGGAGCACCCCACACGACCCGGATATGTAAAACGGATACGGGACGCTGGTGTTACCACAGCTCTCTTCGCGGCACTGTGACGCCGCCGTGCAGTAGTTTGCCATCACGCACAGCTGGAGTACCAATAAGAGGCATTCCCAACCCATACTGGAGACTATTCCCCTTCCATTCTGTGTCTTCCTCTTCGCGACCACATAATAACATCGGTGTTCACTCGCTTGCGAGGAATCTAACGATTCGGTGCTTAACGTATACAGATTTGAATTCGTTACCTGGATCTAACGATGATTATACCGGTGCAACAGCGGCGGTGGATGAATGAGTGGACCGATCGTTCTTTCTTTTGTTTTCCGGTGGGGAAATCCGTGACAAGACTTCTCAACTCGGCAGAGCCAATAGGTTTTTCACACGCCAGACAGGATTCATTCAAAGGGCCCTTCTGTTGAATAGGAAAGAGACTTCTGTGTGTATATTTAATGCTCCAAAATTATACATATATATTAGAGGTTTGCACAAATGCCCAGTAGAGAGATATGCACCGAATGTATGTACTTGGTTGGTTTAAACCAAACTTGTTTAGGCTTAAACTGGAGATTAGTGACCTTAATTATGGCATGGCAGGTGGAGTTAATGAAGCGTCAACCCACCATGTTTTTTATTGACTAATGTGCGCCGGTCGGAAAAGATATACGGTATACCGTTCACATTTCACCTAACTTAATTTAACTAATCTAATACGTATACGTGTATGTATATGTGTTATGTACATTAGTATATAGGAATACAGCGGAGTTCGACGTATGCCCACGTTCACAATAGTTGAATATATAAATACATATATTTACTAATACAATACGTAGATTTTTTATCTTTATTATTATTTTTTTCTAAATACAATATAGTCAAGATGTCACACGCACGCACGCGCACATAGAAATTGCGTGCGTGCGTGTGTATAACATATATTATATACGGGTTTGACAAACAAACATAAAAGTCGCATAGATATTATAAATGAAATATCTGTATTATATAAATATAACATATATATAGTAGATATTTTATATATGATTGAAAAGGACATTGAATAAAATCTTCTAGAAAGGATGATTATAGTTTTTGATTGCGATTGCTAATTTTAATATTAATATTAAATTACATACTAACATTGTTATTCATTTTATAGATTACATTATATTAATATTATAATATGGTTATTTTATAATGTTTAATACCAATTAGATTAAACGGTTCATATTATTATATATATATATACAAGGTATATGAGAATATTCGATTTTATTTTTAAAAAAATTACGTATTGAAAATTCGTTAAAAGCGTTGCCCTAATTTCAAAGACTAGGGCTAGGGTTCCTGAGCGGCACGATGGGAAGAAGGCGAGAAAGGCGACAGGCGGTAAGCCGCAGATTGAAGATTGATCTCTCCGCGAACGAGGATGAGCCACCATCTCCTGCGCATTCAGGTATTTATCGTGTGTAGAAACATGGGAAAATTGGCATTGTATATCGACATGTTACAACTCTGTTCATATGTGTGTGTGGAAACGCGGAAAAATTGCGAATTGCTCATACATATTGCGAACTGTGAACAGAAGTTGTGTATGTGTGGGGAGAGAGAAATGACATATTGAGGAATAGTGTTGTGTATATACAGCAGGAATGGAGGACATAAGTAAAGGGGAAAGAAGAGCACGGAGATACTAGAGGCGCTGGACAAGCATCTCCGACACAATCCAATACAGGTGGGTTTACTTGGGCATGTTCATAACGAATACGATTGCGCACGCATAGACACATGCTGGATTGCATTTGAATGAAACTCTGAGCAGGAACAATCAACGGAGGAACCGGAGTTCATCAGCAATATTGGTTCGTATGATTCCTCTCTGTTTAGTTTTTAGATTTGCCTTCCAGGAAGTGCTAATCCTTGTTTAAGATTTGTACTTAGGCTAATTTAGGAGGCTATATCGGATAATCTAGATCTCTAATGGAATGTTTTACTTCAGTTATACAGGAGAATCCGCTCTCTTTATTGGACCAGTATAGTGACGACTATGAAGGTGAAGAGGGTGAAATACCTGAGAACAGAACCCAGGAAAGTGTTAAAACTGATGAAGAGAAGACAGACGTGGACGCACAGGTATATGTTGGCGCTTATTGCCTCATTATTTTCCATGTATTATATAAGCTTTGTATATTACATAATACATGCATCCAGACATACGGATATGTCTATGTATGTTGGGCGTGTGTGTGTGTGTCTCACAATGTCGTTTGCCAAAAGGTGGCGGATTTCATTGCGGAACTTGAAACAAGTGGATTGCTAGATAAAGAGCCCCTGAAGAACCAGAGGAAAAACTCAAACAGGACATGAAGAACAAACTAAAGAATCAGATGCAAAGAAAGCAGGTATTTATAATACATATTTTGTATTGTACATAGTACGTTATAAAGCTATGTATTTAACTATATATTATTGTACTAACTTTGTTTGCAGATGCGGATAGGACTGGTTCTTTGGCTACAATGATTGGGGACGTTGTGCAAAAGGTGCTTGCTGAAAATGAAGAAAAAACAGAGTGGAAAGCAGTTTTACATGAAGAAACTGGGGAGTATTATTACTGGAATGTGGTAACTGGAGCTACTACTTGGGACAAACCAGAGTCTACCGTGGAGGTACATAATATGTAGATATATATAATACTACACTGTTATACACACACCATGTATGGGGTTGTGGTATGAGTGGTTATATATTTTGTACAGGTTGCGGATTCATTTTCTGCCCCCCCTTCCTTCGGAAGCTTATGTGAAAGTGCCGGAATATGAAGATGGTTATGCAGCTGCAGCTGCAGTTTCTACGAGTGATGTTAACATGTCAGGTGCTCACAGTAAGATTGTTCTATACGTGTATATATGCGTCAATTTTAGTATTCAACTGATTAAATTAGATTACACAGGAATCCCTGCTGAGAGCTATCCCCAGTTTATGGAAGCGGTAGTTAACACTCAAGAACCTGTTAATACTACTGGCCTTATACAGCTAGGAGAAAACATTTCCGAGCGTTTCAAAACTCTATGCGGGTAAGAGCATTTGGTATAAAGGTTCCATGTTGAAAATTATTGACATGTATATGCATATCGTGTGTGTATCAGGAGGCTTTATCAGCATTGCCTGCAAGAGTAAAGCTTGCAATTGAAGCACAAATCAGGTTATCAGACTGTCGGCTACTTGTATCTCAGGGAACTACCGACGGATTGTTATGGTCACATTTAAAAAGGCTCGAATCTCTTCTTACTTCAGAGGAAGCAGCTCAGAATCAAACTACAGGTATTTATACGTGCATAAATAGGTGTGTGTGTGTGTGTGTGCGTGCGTGTGCGTGCATGTTTATATAAGTAAACCTATATGGAACGACATATCATAAGTATAACACGTTGATACAATATGATATACTGTTTTAAGTCGCAAAACACACGGAGACGCAACATCACACACACACACACACATAAATGTACATGGACAGTATGTGAAGTTACACAGTAAAAATTTTTGAAGGCTTCATATGTTTCTTCATACACGCACACACTTACATATGTATGTTACACAACACACATTTATGAGTTACTATACAAATGTCGTAATTGATCCAGTTATATAACAATTTATCTTTGACATATCCATAAGCTATCTATATGTAAAGACAAAAACAACTGACCTTCATTTGTTTGGAACACGCCAAACTTGTCTTTATTGTCATGTTATGCATTCTTTATAGCTAGATGCATCAGACAGATGTGCATACGAACTATGCCGTATGTATGCATAGAACATATGTAGTTCTACATACATATATATTATGAACTATATACTATGGATTATATATCCGTACATATTTACTCACGTTTTCTTCTATTCTTTGCGTAGAACCTCGTGCCGCCTCTGTTGAACCCGCTACTGCACTAGTTGATGACGTGGATATGGAAGTTGACATGGACATAGATGAGTCAACACAGCCGCCTCTTCAGAATTTTACCACTGAGCTGCCACCTCAGCAGACTTTTGCACCTGTGCTGCCACTTCAGCAGCAATTTTCACCTCCGCCACTGCCCCCAGATGAAGATTGGGTTCCTCCACCACCTCCTGGACCTGATATGGCTCCAGCGCCACTGTCACATGACAGGTATGTGTACACATATACACAGTCACACAAACACATGCACGCATACACGCACACAATAGATGCATATAATTATTGTTATGATCTTAAATCGTATTATATTTATGTGTAATCTATGCATTATTATTAACTTAATGTTGGCAATATTTAGCTCTCCTGTGGACTTGGTACTCTATTCCAATGGCGATGGAGTCCACGATCGTTCACGTGAGACCAGTACGTTCTATATTCTTTATATGCAAATTTTTAATATGTATAATATATGTATATATATTCTGTACATATTATAGTTAAATGATATAATATTTCAGCTCCAGTTGAAACACCGGTCTCCACAAGCGGTGCGGTGCCAACTAAGAAAACAACCAAAGGTACTCTATTTATGCCAGGTGTGCGTGTGTAAATATAAGTAAATTTGAATGTAAACCTATGCCTAATTACTTATTTACAGTAGCCAAAACAAAGAAACGAAATAATGCGGTGCCCGTGGCACCGATTAAGGGGAATAAGAAGGTGTCTTCACTTGTAAACAAGGTAAATGTTTCCTGTATTATAATATTAAATATATATGGATGTGTATATGTGCATCTCTCTCTGTTTAGCATCATGGATAGTGTGTGTTAAGCACCATCATATCAAACTAGATAGCGTACACTGCAGTATGAAGCCGGGTACGTTACGTGATATAATTATACGTGATGTTTTTACAGTGGCTTGCTGCTAAAGAGGAGCTACATGAAGGTGAGGAGGATGAAGAAGAGAAGGTATTGTATGATCCGGAGGCAATGGAGAGGAAGAGGAAACGAGAAATCGAGGAATGGCGGAGGGAGCAAATTGCAAGTGGACACGCTTTGGAGAATGCAAACTTTCAACCCCTGGGGTTGATTGGTAAGTTTATATCCCACACACACACACTCGCTATATCACAGCTTAATCTCCTCTCTGTGGAATCGTTTGTGGACTGTTTATACACACATGATGTTTATGTGTTCCCTTTTTTTTTTTATCAGGAGGGAAAGGTTGAAAAAACGAAGGAAGGAAGCTAAGCAGGAGAACAAGGCTCCAGACTTGGAGCAGATTTCAAGGGAACTTCCACCGGGCTGGAAGGTAACACTCACATACACACACATGGATATGTATGTGTATATAGATGGATATAGACAACATACACACGTGGTATAGGGATGGGTAGTGAGAAACGCATAACGCATTTTTGTGATAGAATGAAAAACTTAAAGAGTTATTAACCGTGTAAGCATATTATTAAAATATGTATACACGCACACGCACGCGCACGCGTAATTGTGGGGTTTTTACAGGCGTATTTGGATGAAGCCTCTGGGATGTTTACTACGGAAATGTTAAGACATCTGAGACTACATGGGACAGGCCAACTGCTTAATCAGATATTCTTTGGACTATTCTCATCAGTGTAAGCATATTCACAGGATATACTGTGCATATATACCTTTATGCAAAACTCAGGTATAAAAAGGGTAATTAGGTGTTAAGGATTTGCTATATGGAGCTAGGGATGGAGGACGAGACACTGCTTAAGAACAGGGAAGCGTTAATGCGCTGCCACGTGGGAGCGTTTCAGGAGCACGTGGAAGAGGATAGTAAGCCCGTGTGCTTCATGGACGAGATGAACGAGGATTACATCTTGTTCCAAAAGGAATCAGCTGAAGTAGAGTTGTCACTGATAAACACTTGAGTTTAAGCTTAATTATGCTAATAAATCATTTGGAATATTCTAAAAATATACTTGAGGGTATATTCCTAGAATATTTTAGGTCAAACCGTGGTCAACTTCACACGTGTTAAAGTGAAGCACTGTTCCACTCTTACAGATATGTATAGCAGACTGTTCTGCGATGCGCTGTCTGCCTTTTACTCAACTGCATGAGGCGGCGCTCGGATCTCAACCTGAGCAGTTCATATACGTATATAATATGTTTATGTGTATGTATATATATACATATATATGTGCGTGTGTGTGTGTAGAAAAAAGCAATCATTAGATTTAATTGTTTAGATCGCCTACATTGTCAGCAAATCAATCAAGAACAAGAGACATCACTGCCCAAATGAAGAATAAGGTTATGTTCTTATATATTTAATTCGATTAGTATACATTGTTGCAATATATACATGTATATGATCACTGTATGTATCTAGAAAACAATATAGCTTCTGGGATACCCAAATGAAGAATCAATAGAAAAGATGTGTGTGTGTTAACGTTTTCAAATTGCAGGGTTATCTGGGGATTTATTGAATTATAATTGAAACCCAGGTGAAAAACCAATGAATACATGTATATATATTATATAGACATATTATATGTATCTATGTATATCCACACACACACACACACACACACACACACACACATATATATATATATATATATGTATATGTATATATGTTATGTATCTATGCACTCACACACACACACACACACATATATGAGAAATGATGGGGGAAAACACACAGGATAGGAATGAGGTTTAACTACAGGAGAGTTTTAGAGGATTTGATGATGAACGGACACAGAAGAGTACCGGACGATGATATAAACGCAACACCGGGTCCGTCATCTGCTCCGCACGACAGTTTGTCGTCCTCATCGGCGGGGAAGCCAGCGCTCGGTTTCCCGCTGGGAACTGCTCTTGTTTTGTTCATTGTGTTCGGTGTGGCTACCTTGTTTTCATGTTGTTACCACTGGGAGAAGATACGGAGCCACGCTAACAGATTATCGAGGCCATCGTCATCTCCTCCTTCTTCTCAACCTGCAAGTCTTCAAAGTGTTCCACTTCAATCATCTCCCAAGCTCTCCAAGCAGGTGTGTGTGTGTGTGTGTGGACATATACATGACACACATATGTGTGTGTAGGGAACACCTTTGCTTGTATACGTAGGTATATTATATACAGTTTCAGTGTGTGTGTGTGTGTGTGTGTGTGAGAGAGAGAGAGAGAGGAGACTGTTTATATCTCATGTAAGCTATGTATGTGTTATATGTTATATTTATGTGTGTGTGTGTGTGTTAGAAATATACACATACTTATTACATATACACATACATGACAACATGCACAGTTATGTTTGTGGGGAACACCTTTCTTCAAACGTGTGTGTGTATGTGTGTGTGTGTGTGTGAGAGAGAGAGAGAGAGGAGACTGTTGTTTTTTGGTCTTTTATGTATATCTCATGTAAGCTATGTATGTTATATTTATGTTGTGTATTATGTGTGTGTGTGTGTTAAAAATATACACATATTTATTACATGTACACATACACATATATGTTTGTCTTGTATACGTAGTATATAATATACAGTTTCAGTGTGTTGTGTGTGTGTGTGTGTGAGAGAGAGAGAGAGAGAGAGGAGACTGTTGTTTTTTTGGTCTTTTATGTATATCTCATGCAAGCTATATATATGCTAAATATGCAGACACACACGTGTGTGTGTGTGTGTGTGTGTGTGTGTGTGTTGAAATAGTTGTTTTGTGTTTAATATAGATTTGTTTTTTATATAGGCACTGAGTATGGCAGTAATGATGCCAGGAGACGAGATTCCAAAGTATGTGGCGTGGCCATCTCCACATGGTTTTCTAGAGGAATCGGCAGCCCATCATCTCCTCAACTCCAAACTTTAAGCAAACTTTAACATTTATAAATTCTATATATATATTTAGGGAAAATTATATTTATATCCCTGAAATTTATCATATTTACATATATACCCCTAGAAGTTTTATATTTATTTATATACCCTCTAAAAGTTTTAAATTTACATATATATCTTTAAAAACTTTAATCATAATATTTTGATTTTTAAAATAATAATATTAATTAAAAATATATTTTCAATTCATAATATATTGCAAATGAATTAATTAAAATTTATGAAGTGTTAAATGTCAAAAATTGTTATAGTAAAAATAGAAATATATATGATTGACAGGTTGTATTTTGAACCTAAATATAATAATTTATTGATTTTTTAAAATGTTTTTTAATTTTTAATTTTAAAATTTATAAAGTTTTAAATTAAAGTTTTAGGGTAAATATATAACTAGTAAACCCTAAACCCTAATACGTATATTAGACGCTTAAAACCTACGTATGTGTATAAGAGCGATATATATTCAAATCTAGATATTATGGTCAAATATCCTATTAGGTTGTGACACGTGTTGAGCTCGACCATTGCACGCTAGGGTTTCAGATTAGGGTTTGGGGGAAAGGCGAGGGGCGCTGCAGCGCAGGGAGGAATGAGGGATTTGCTGTAGATTCTTGGGATTTCTTTTGGGGGGATTTTTCTTGAGCTTAAATTTGCAATGGATGGTGTTTCTGGAGGCGATGTGGAGCTGCTGTCGAAGAATTTACAGGTTTTTACTAATTGTTTTTTATTTTATATAAAATTTATATAATGAATGTTATAAACAAATGCACACTCATGTTAGAGAGATAATTCTGCTTGTTAGGTGGTATACAGCAGCGTATGCAGTACTATTGTGTTATGGCACATATATGCAAGTGGTTATGTAATACTATTTGGTTCGACAAAAGCAATATGTAACCAGTTTTCTTATTCTATCGCGTGCGCGTGTGTGTGTGACATTTATGCATCATTAACTTGGTACACAGTAGTCAGAACACATTCTAATAGTAATCCATTATAGCACGATACCTTTATAGATATTTTTACTAAATACGCTGCTATACTAGTACATTTTTTATACCTGTTACATTTCTGTACTTAATGGTTTATAAATTTGTGTTTATTAGGTGGAACACAAGCTGTTCTACTTTGATCTGAAGGAGAACCCTCGTGGTAGATATCTGAAGATTTCTGAGAAGACCACTACGTCTCGCTCTACAATCATTGTTCCGGAGAGTGGCATTGTTTGGTTTCTCGACTTGTTTAACTACTATTCTAATGGTGATGAAAAGCTTGCTAGCAAAGAGCTTCAGATGGATACCAAGGTATATTCTGTGCCTTTAATGGTATATGGTTGCATATAATCTCTATATATGTTTCATATTTAGACTATCATTTACTTCTTTCTTATTTCTGAAACCTGTGTCAGGTCTTCTATTTCGATGTTGGGGAAAATCCTCGAGGCGCTTTCTGAAGGTTGGTTCTCTCTTTCTTAATGACATATTATGATGTACATGTATGAGTTGTTGACTGCATCAAGTCGAACTAATGACATATATATATTAGTGCTGGTTTTGAATGCAGATTTCTGAGGTGTCGGCTGCCTCTGTTCGGAGCACAATAATCGTGCCATCTGGGAGCGAACCCGATGAAGGATGGGTGTCGTTTCGAGATGTTCTTGCCGAAATTCATGAAGCATCCCAAATGCTCTTAACCCCTGACGAAAACCGTGTTCCTTCCCAGGTAATATATACATATATACACACATCTACATGTAGTTGAACACACCTACTAGACATCATATAAATAAATACATGTAATACTATAACTGTACTCTATATATAATTACATATGACTTTAGATCTTTTCGATAATAATAACATAAATGAATATAATATCGTAATGTACTCTCTCTTGCTCTCTCTCTCTCTCTCTCACACACACATACAGAGCTGACTATTGTTTAACAGCTGGGGACGTCGAACGAGTCGAATAATCAGAGTGGATACACGTATCCCGATCAGCCAGCCAGAAATGGATCTGCAACCATTCCTCCGTCGAGCAATGACACGAGTCGCATTAATCCGACGGCTAGAGTTTTACGTGCCGAGCAGAAGAAATTCTTCTTCGACCTTGGGTCAAACGCTCGTGGCCAGTACCTTAGGATCTCAGAGGTACACATACGCACGTACACAGAGAGAGAAGATTACTCTTAGACTGCACGTATATATTTAACCATGCACTTATCCAGGATATTATACCTCTATTATCCAAGCAGCATGCATGACAAACCAGCCTTAAATAACACAAACCGTATTATATATACTTAATATATGAATGCGTCTCTATGCGACTTTGTTAGTGTTTATGTACACATACTTCAATGACCTGGCATTATATTTGTGGATATACACACACTCAGATGTGTATATGTGTGCGTGGTGTGTTTAAGTTGTAATCTTCAGGTGATTGGAGGGGATCGATCCGCAATTATATTGCCTGCATCGGCATTAGAGCAGTTTTACGAGACAATTGGGCAGTTTGTGGAGATGCTCAAATCCCAGGAACAGCCTGCTTCTAACTAAACCCACCAAGGTACACATATCTGGGCTTGTCTTTTTAATTTGATAAATCTTTTAGTATTTATTCACTTTTGTTTATTTATTTATTTTCTCCTTTGGTTTATTATTTTGGGTTTTATCTATCGTAGTATATAGATTTTGAGTGCTAGTATAACCTCGCTTTCTTACTTAATTTGGTTTCAATTATCTTTTTCTTCTTTAATATATTTATTTGCATCAGTTTTTCAGTTTAAATTATATAGAACTAATTATACATACACGTGTGTGCGTGTGTGTACACATACATACATACACTAATAACACTATTGTACATATGCATAGTATTCTGATCTTTCACAAATTGTTTTATATGTATATTTGTAATGCAAAATCTACTTTTAAGAAAACGTAGTCTGTTTCAGGCAACACTGTGTGTGTGTGTGTGTGTGTGTGCGTGCGTATATATGTGGAAAATTTACTATTATTTGAGTTTAAATAGACTATTTGAAGATAAATATATTCAGATGTTATTTTTTTTATTAGAATAATTTTATGTGTTTATATTTTGATCATTAAATTAGTTTATATTGATTTTATTTTTAATCAATGGTTTAAAGTATTTTAGAGTATTTTTAAAAATACTTAAATTTATTATAAAAACATTAAAACTTAAAATACTAAGTAAACTTAATTTTGATATTTTAATAACTTATAAGAAATAATAAATAGCCATGTAAATTATAGAACTTTGCCGTATAGCATTATAATTAATATACAATAATTGTTAAGAACTAAATATTGCATGATTACATTAATAAAAGATTAAAATGATTAAAACAAATTAAATGAACTTATCATATACGATTTCCGTTCTTTATAAATTACATTAATGAATGATTAGAATTATATATAAATATATATAATTTATATTTATTAATGTATAAATATAATATTTATAAAGTAAATAAATAATGCAAAAATGCTTTTGAAATAATGAAGAAATATTAATAATAATCATGGTGTAAATAATATGATTTATTAAAAATATTAGTTTCCTGTAATTTGATATAAACACTTCAAACCATAGGATATTAATTAATTTATCGTTAAATATTAATTAAATCATGAATATAAAAAATTATGATGTTGACGTTCGAGATGTTGATCTTAGTGTTTGTTAATAAACTTTATTTTCTTACATTTATTAATGATAAATAAATCTGTATGAAACACGTGTTTTCAATTATCACAACCAACTATTTCGGAGATGTAACGTCTATTAATACGATGTAGTATATTTAATAGTTTAAATTATTTAATGTTTACCATCAAGATTAACTATAGCTATGAACATGTACATTATTAATATAAAGTTATAAATTATTAACAAAGATATATAAACTATACACATGATTCAGTATAAATCTGATATCAATCCGTATGTGAGTTTTGATATATCAATTATAATTCATTTTAAATTTTCTTTATTTATTAATTACAAAAATATACTCGAATTTAAAATCTTTATTACATTCATATTAATCGATTAGAAAAGGAACAACTTACAAATTATTTAAAATCCTTATTACATTCATATAAATTGCTTATTTACTAATTATATTGATTTTATACTTAACCCTTTTACCCACAAAACAATTTCACATAATATTAATAGTTTACACAAGTTAATTTTACACATGTATATGTGCATATATGATATTTTATGAGTTCCTCCATACATGTGTTGTGAGATATGGACACACACGCAGACACACACACACACACACACACACACATATATATATATATATATATATATATATATATGTATGTATGTATATAATTATATAATTACACGTATTATGCATATTGATTGCAAATCACATAGAAGTAATGAATGTATAAATGATATATTTATATCCCAATGGTAAAGGATTTTAATATTCTATAGAATATTCTAGAATCTTTCCTTGGTATATTCTTTGTTTGCTATAATATGTAAAAGTCCAACAAAGTTAATAAATTACAACACATAATTTAAAAGTGGAGGTTAATTTTCGAAGTTAATTATTCCATTTTTTGGAATATTACACATAAATTATATAATAATGTTTAAAAAAAATTAACCTACTAAATTTTATTCAATAAAAATAATTAAAATGTGATTCGTATAGGTGTTGACATATAAAAATCTACCTTAACAGTACAAGGCACCTTTGAAAATGAGCAGTAGCTGCACCCAAAAAATGTGTGCACGGATTAGGATGCCTTTTAACCCTTATTTGATTACGTGGCAAAACGGCCTGACCTAAACACTGATAGTTGGGGAATGACGTGGCAAAAGGGAAGTTTTATTGCCCTTTACCCTTATTTGATTACGTGGCAAAACGGGTCTGACCTAAACACAGATAGTTTGGGAATGACGTGGCAAAAAGGTAAAGGAAGGCTGATGTGGCTTGACCTTTTGCACTTTATGATTAGACATACCCTAATTACAGTGTTTAGTCTCCTTTAAACCCTTATCCAGTCTCTCTTTGGGCGATTGCAATTCGAGGAGGAAGAAAAAAGTGTTTAATCGAACGTATGGGCTGTGTAAGAAAATTTCTATGTATAGCGCTTCAAAATGAGGTAGAAATCATGGTATTGATTAAAAAAAACTACATAGTTTCCATGGTTTAGTGTTTAATTAGATGCGGTTTATAATGTGTTGCACACATCTAAGTTTTCGGTTTCTTGCAAACTTCCTTGGTTCTTATATTCTCCTTCTTAGACTGTAGTTTTTTTTTTTTAAGTTTTATTAAGCTTTCTGGCTACAGGAAAAGAATATTTCTACATGAGTAGTGAATAAACTAGTATATATATAGTTTTGGTGGTGTGTAAAGTTGGGATACAGGATAGTAGATTTCAATTCAAGTACCAACGATTCGCGGCTTTTATTGAAAGAGGTCCTCTGAAGAAGACGTGCTTACACGGACGGTATACATATGCATATGTGTGTGTGTGTGTGTGTGTGTGTGTGTGTGTGTGTGTGTAGTGGTAAACGCTACGTACAATGAGTTGAAATGTTTGTCTCACAGGCGACTTTTGCTAAGGCAGTTTAATAATATATTTATTGATGTATGGATACATTATTAGTAGTAGAACTAGTATGATTGTTACATGTTCCTATTGAGATTACACACATATATATGTGCACAGTATGTTTATCTTCTGTTTTACTACAGGAAGTTGAAGGATGGAAGCACCTTGTGATTTTTGTGGGGGAGAACGAGCGACTGTATATTGCAAAGCGGATGCAGCACGGCTATGCCTCTCATGTGATCGGAATGTGCATGATGCAAATGCACTTCCAAAAGGCATACAAGAACTCTTGTATGCGACATATGCATAGGTATGTGTGTGTGTGTGTGTGTGTGAGAGAGAGAGAGAGAGAGAGAGATTTAAAATACATGTTTCTGCGTAGTGAACCCTGCAATGGTTCGATGCTCAGTTGAAAGCAAGGCCTTCTGCCAGAGTTGCGATAGCAAGAGGCATTCTGGTTACCAGGTATATATGTTACTCCTAGTTATTTATATATATGAACATCTTTGGTTTTAACTATAAAATTTTAGCACATATACATGTTTATACAGTATATGCAGCATAAGAGGCATCCTATTTCTGGTACACTGGATGTCCATCTGCAGCTCAGCTTGCTCGTTTTGGTATTGTGACTTGTCAACAGAGTCCTCAACCACAGGTTCTCTGATGCATGGTTATCTTCAAATTCTGCTGGTCCTTCACAGTATCATGGTACACGTATATGTGTGGCCCGTGTGTATATGTTTCCGTAACTACTAAGCGTACAAACAAGTAGACAAAAGCTTACATGCACACACACATATGTATGTATTTATCTATCTATCTATCTATCTAGAGAGAGAGAGAGAGAGAGAGAGAGTATGACTGATACGGTATATACATACATATACGCAGGCTCGCCAGAGAGAAACAGGCAGTTGTTCAGCAGTTGATGCATCTACAAACACAAACTTCACAGCAAGAAGGACTAACACAAACACAGCTTATGCCACCACCACCTCCGAGGCCGATGCAAGCGCATAATACACATGCGAATGCGAATACTTGCTCTCCTACGAATACAAATATGAGTATGAACACGGATGGCTTTTCCACAGCAAGGGGAGCACGCATGGAAAACAACCACTCCAGACCAGGTGCAAACACCTTGGTTTTTATTAATTATATGTATGTATCTATCTTTCACACATACCTACATGTCTATACACATTATTTGTATATAGTAAATACTAATGTGATGGTTTTATATGTACAGCTGTGGAACAATGCACAAGATATGGGAATAGATGACATATGCAAGGCACTCACAATTGATGATGTAGATCTGTTCGATAATTACGAGGACCTCTTCCTGTCTGCAGAAGACGCTGCAGCCACACCCTTCCAAGATATAGGCATTGCCTGCCCCAGCATGGCTCCAACAAACAGCATGCAAAATGTAAGTTTATAAGTGTGTTGTGTGTGTGTGTGTGTGTACATATACATGTGTACATATACTTTCGTATATACAGATATACATACGTATGCATGTGTATATATACAGGGTTGTTCAAGCATGGACACGGCAAACTCAATATCAGATGCATCGGAGTCTACATCTAGAATTCCATATCATTCATCAGCAGGGAATATTCAGAGTATCCAGTTATCATCTAGGCAGGCATGTTCTAGCGGAGTGAGTGGGGACAGTAGCGGCACGGAATATGCCGATTGTGCTACGATGTTCGGTGAACTGTGGAGCCCTAGCAGCTCCGATCCGATGGCCCTGTCCGAAGCACGTGGTAACGCTATGCTTCGATACAAGGAAAAACGGAAAACACGCAAGTAAGCTACTTCTCTATACATTTATATTTGTTTGGCTAGTATGTTTACATGACAAGCCAGCCCTCTCTCTCTCTCTCTCTCTCTCTCTATATATATATATATATATATATAACTATTGTTCTCCAACAGTCATGTATATATATTAACCTCCCCAAAGTTTAATATAAATGTGATTAGTTTTATATATACATATATATGGTGAGAGAGAGAGAGAGAGAGAGTTGATCCTCATTGATGCTATTAAACGTAGTACTTTCTGATACTTAAGAATAAATGGGAAGACCCGAAACACACACACACACACACACATGTATTGTACGTATATCATGCGTGAATACTTATATAGATGGTGTAGTAATTCTTCATTTTGTTGGGAGAATGATACCACCCACGTACATACGCACACCTATATTGTGTATGTAATCTACCCACATTCCAACGTTGAAATTTAATATTAACATGTTTACTACCAACACATCTCTCTCTCTCTCTCTCTCTCTCTCTCCAGTGTGTGTGTGTGTGTGGGAACAGGTAGGCTAAGTGTATATACACCATTATATCTCTGTCTATATAATACATTTAATAATATGGTGCGTATATATTACTAAAGGTATTATTTTCCTTGCACGGCAAAGGTACGAGAAGAGAATACGATATGAATCACGTAAGGCCCGAGCTGACACGAGGAAACGTATAAAGGGGCGTTTTGTCAAAGCGGGACAAACGTACGACTACGATCCGCTGTCATCAACAAGGAGTTTCTAGAAAAACAAGTAAACTTAATTAATCTACTTTTTTTTTTACTATTATTATTACTTTTTTTTTACTCCTTTTATTATTATTACTTTTTTTTTTTTACTTTTATTATTATATTACTTTTTTTTTTGACAACTCTTGGGAGTTTTTTTCTTCTCGTCCGTGAGGAGATGCTGGTATTGTAAATTAGCGTTTAGCGTACTTAATTGTACATTAATATTAAAAAATTAAATCAAATTTTCTGTGTAAAGAATATTTTATAGTAATTATAGTAATTATAAAATAAAATAAAAAAGAAAATGTATTTAGAAAATAAGCTTTTATAAACATTAAATATCAATATTTATAATACATACTCTTTTAATTATAACTTCAATAGCTCACTATATATATAAATATGTATGTGTGTGTGTGTGTATACGTATGTATGCAGCGGGCTTAATCAAAAAGTTTAATCTACTCTTCTTACTCCTATTATTTCTTTTATCTTTTATTATAAAAATATCATTTTAATTCACTTAATTATACATAGATATTAAATTTTAAATGCTTGAAATCCAGTAAATCAACACGGTACAAGAAATGGACCTTTTTCAAATCAAGAGTCAATGTAAATCAAATATTCTGAAAAATAAATTCTAACACCTTTTTAAATACAAACTCAAATATTAGAACTTTGTATATATTACATTTTTTACCTAATATTTGAGTTTGTATTTGAAATTTTTTGTATTTAAAAAAGTGTTAGAATTTTTTTACATATATTATATTACATTTATTCGGTAATATAAGTAACTCTTTTAGTGAAAGTTTTATAAATTATCGTTTAACTTAACTATACATAAATGTTAAGAATTTAAATTATTAATTTGTACTTAATCCTAATTTAATTACCTATATTCCTTATTTCACTTCTCCAATCTTGTCTTTTATTAAAAAAAAAAAAGAAATGCATATAGAAAGTGCAAATAATACATAATTGTATTTTGAAAAAAAAAATTTATAAACATTAAATAAGTGAAGAGAAGGACAATTAACTTAAGAAGCATCTGGCACTATATAGAAATGCTTCTTTTACTGGAGAGGATATTCTTTACACTTTAATATTGAAATTTTTACTGGAGAGAATATTCTTTACACTTTAATATTCTTAATTCTTATGCAATATAAAATATATTTATCTCAGACATTTTTATAATCAAATATATATTTTATGTAATGTAGTGTAAAGTTTCACAATTAAACTCATATTTGTTATTCTTCACATCGCCAGAGTATTGTAGGTTTAACTTATTTAAAAACATATATATATAAATTATAAATGTACATCATTGATTATTAATGTGTATAAAAAATTTCGTATATATAATATATACGAAATTTTTTATACACATTAATAATCTAATGATGTACATTTATAATTTTGAACTTCAAACTAATCCCATTCATTGCACTGCATCTCTCTCTCACACACACGTACACCACACGCCACACACAGAGTGAAAACATGTGAGTTATATAATCGAAAATGGTAATGCCAACGCGCAAACAAAGCATTGAACGGTAGATCTAAACTATACAAAATGTACATGGAAAAGCTAATCACAATCAAACGGAGAACTAAACTAATCACAGGAAGATTAGCAAACACGAGCTAACCGTGACAAGAGAAGACCAGAAAGCTTACCGAGCGTCCGGCAGCAGATAAGGGCAACATGTTGGGTAATGCACATTCCTCTCCATTGAAAACCACCCTGGTTGGAAACCCATCACCTTCTTCAGCCTTGAACCTGCTGGTCTTCGTGAACTGAAACACCGATTGGAGTTGTCCGGAGTACCGGTCCCCTTTCCGCTTGCCGAGCAGATAGTTCTGTCCCGGCTGCCCCTGAACAAACAAATCCAAGCTTCGTACTCTGTCCGACTCCCGTACAACCGAAGTATTGAACGTGTAGCTCCTCCGGAAACCGACTTTCGTCCCATCAAGCTCCACCATGGAGAACCAATCCGCTACAGGAGCATCTCTCCAGTTCAGAATGCTTATCCTGGCACTCCATCCCCGTTCGTGATCTGAGAGTATATGCCAGTTGATACTAACTCCACAATAGTCTCCACAAGGTGCAGGACCCCGTAACTTAGACCTGTAACCGTTGTATTCCCTCCACTGTGCCAGAATATCACCTCGGTTCTCGAATGGCACTAGAAGAGCCTCAGCCGGCAAAAGCAAAGCCTCGGCAGAGGAGTTGCAAGAGGATAAGGTTGCTGGACACCCGCATGCACACGTACGACATGGGACAGCAGACTCGTTGTAAAAAGCCGAGTAGGATACGCAGCAGGTCGATGCCCGAGATAGAGTCCGAGATGACGAAACCGTCCGAGAAGAGTTACATGTGACTTTCCAACTTACCACAGCCGACTTGTAGTGCATGTTGGTTTGTGGATCTGGAAAGCGACTCGGAGGAACCCGCCTTGGAAATCCACATTGAAACTTATCTCCGATGTTGAATCGGGTTGGTGGGACGAGCTTGTCTCGGGCGTTGTTTGGTGGAAGCTTATGAACTTCCATTTGGAAGACGGACTTCGACCTGCTGGGATCCATGAAGCTGGGAAGAAGCGTACCGTTTTTGCAGCAGAACGGCAACTGTCCGAGTGCCGTATCGTTGGTTATATCCACGTCTAGGTCGATGATGTTCGGAGTTCTTTGGCAGTTCATGACTTGGGAGAAGTCGAGGTCTTTGTAGAAGCTCCCTGCTGGGCCGTTGATACATGAGATTTGATCCTGCTCTGTTGTCTGTGCACCTCTTATTGAGCTTATAAACTCTCCTTGGTTCCAGTCCCACGATAGCATCCAGTTGTCCAGTCGTCCGAACTTATTGTCGTTAGAAATTGTCACCTGTATGTATTATAATAGCACATTATAGACATCATGCATTATCTATGTGCTACACACACACACACCTATATGTGTGTGTGTGTGTGTGTGTTTTATTCACTGCATTATAGTACCAAAATGCATACATACATATGCATATAAATATCCTGGTACTATAATGCAATTAATAGAACATTACCTGTGCCCGGTAAAGATTCTCATATGTCTGGAGAACGTCGTATAAGATGGTTATATCTCCCGTTTCACGTGGGAGGTACTTTGCTGCATAATCAAAGCAAACCTCAAATAAAATAACGGAGAGAAAACTTTGGAATGTATATATAGCGAAAGGCCAAATTAATCCCAAAATGGAAGCATCAAAACACACACAAGCACACCAAAGTAATAGTAATATGGAAAATACCTTGAGCAAGCCCATCTTCAGCTTGGCTCGAGTTCATAGTCTTCTCGCTGCAGCAGACTCGCATACGGTTAGCTGTTGAGAAAAGCAAACTTAAAATACAACTAATAACATTAATAACTAAACAATGTATACTTCTTTATATATGCGAGTATAGCCAATATATTCTATCATGTTGTACACACACGGTGTGTATATGGGTAAATGCATGCCACATACCGCTTATTTTACGAGGAAGGTCGCAATCCCATCCGCGATTGACCAAGCTCAGATTCTTGGGCAGAGGAAATTCTGAAATACCGAACTCGGTACCTACCAGGTTTACAGAGACCTGAATCTTAGACTCGTCGCCGGCGGTCTCAATCGCATTTTCAATATCGGTATGTGGAAATCCAACAAGCGTAGCTCCCTCATTGCCGACTCGAGCAGGACACTGCACGCCGTTGGCCAGAACCGCGCCCTCGGATCCTGCAAGCCACTCGCTGTGCTGGAATCCGATGAAAACCTGCCAGTTCCGGACTTTCTGGAATCCGGTGTTGCGGAGAGAGAGCGTGGATTGGAATTTATACGGTTGCATCTTGGAGCTGCTCGCGGGAAGAAATGGGTAGATTTTCATCGTGTTAGCTGCCTGATACTCCACAACGACGCCGATGCAGCGATCATGTCCGTGTTCGGGGGAGATGCCGGATGCAGATCCCACGATGCCGCTGCTCCAAATGAGGATCAACAAGGCGCCGATTCGCCATTTCCGGTCCTTTGCGCGCATCAAGAATGCCATTCCGCAGGAGAAATCTGTTCAACTCTTCAATCTGCCAATAAAACTCGCATTTTGCCACCTCTTTTCTGAAAAAAAACCCTCTGTTTTGTGGAAGAAAACAGAAAGTTTTTCTTACCCGATAACTCATAGAAGATGTGGAGGCGGTGCAGATGCAGTGACCTGAGAAATGACGCTAATCCGAATCAAGGCGCTGAAACGCCATGGCCAAACCACAAGAACCCTACCCGTACTCTTTTAAATTAACAACGGTCACAAAATTAAACGTTTGCAGAAACCTTAAGTTCATAATTCATGTTATTTATATATATTAATTATTTATATTATATTTTATTTATTAACATAGATTGGTCGTACTCAAATAATTATTTTTATATATTCAATATATCTTTAACAAAAAATTAACATAAATAAATAATATACTTATATATTGCAATTATATTTAGCATTGATCCTTTTTAACATGTGTGTCTGTGTATTAATTTATATATACAATATCCACTGAAAAATAATATACTTATATATTGCAATTATATCTAGCAATGATCCTTTTTAACATGTGTGTTTGTGTATTAATTTATATGAATCATATAAAAACCTATATTATTCTTATATAAAAGTAAGATATCATATATATTAAACCTTAATATTTTAGTAAATTAAAACTTTTGTATTAATAAATATATTGCTGAAGAAAACATAATAAATCTAAATTATGTTTATTATTATAATATATAGATCTTATCAAAATATTAAAAATAAAAATTTCAAAATAAACTATTTGAATGCAAGGATGAATATGCTAAAAGTACTAATAAAAATATTAAAGTCATTACAAATATTAAATATTTAAAGGATTTAACGTTTTTACAAAATTATACTTATTAACATGAAATTTTTCAAATTTAATACAATATGATTTCTCAATTATCAATATATATTAATTATGTTTAATTTTTAATTTTATCATTAGTATATTATTTTAATAATACATGTGTAAAGAAAATTTATTCAATTGAATATGCTTTGGATATACTTTACATCGTATATCACATATTCTTGGTTTATGCTACCATACTTTGTACGAGTGTATTATGTGCGAATGCGTAACTAAGCTTGTGTTAAGTGGCACGTGCCACATGTGTAATATTTAAGGGCAATATATTAATATATTATTGATTTATGTTATTTTTTAATAAAAGATATTAAATATATAAAAATAATTATTTGAGTACTTAAACTTTAAATAAAAATAATGTAAATAATACATTCCAACATAACAAGTGTTAAACAATTTCATAATTTTTAACCAATGTTCAGGGCAAACGTAGAGACGTATAAATTTCAAATTAACCTTGAAGACGGAAGACTCAAATTTAAGTTTCTTTTAAGTGTTCCTGTATTAAACATGCTCAGTTAATTATTTAGTTATGATTTATAATATAAGATTTATGATTAAATAATGCTTAAACATAGTAATTAATAAGCTACTAAGCTACTATTAAAGTTTTCATAATTTGCAGAGAAATGCGAATTCAGTTTGCAAAGCACACAGGTTAATTGTTTTAATTTATATATGTGTGTGTGTTAGCTATATTAAAGTAATATCTTTTGTTCTCCATCATTATATACATACATAACCATTCATTAAAATTAGTTTAATATAATATAAATGAATTTATTATGTATTAAATGAATAATTGAATCCCCCATTGCATGGACCTTGTTAGCAATGGGTGCAAAAACCTTTACCAATAATGATATATACATTTAAAACATACACCTACAAACAAAGATACATAGATGTGTGTAACTGCCAATTAAAATTTCTTACATTTTTTTTTTTTAGTTTTTACGATTTTAAATTCATTAAATAAGCCTCCCTCTTTTAAAAATACAAATGAGGTAAACTCTTTATGGTTATTCATACCAGCCATAAAACACACACGCACGCACGCACCACACACGATTTTGGTTTGGATTTTAGTTTATATATACATTCATAGATAATATATTCTAAAGTTTATTAGAACAGTAAAATTTACATACATAGTATATAAATTTATATTATAATATATATATATAATTGTATAGCATGAGATACAACTCGTGTCTTTTTGGTAACCAAGCTTGCACGCTTAAAAGTGTGTGTGTGTGAGTACTGCAAATAGACTGCAAATAAACACTACTTGAAATCTAACCATACGCTGTTTAATAAAAATAATGAGAGAGATTTATCAAAGCGAATATTTTCAGATATTTTAGAATATGCCTTTGCCTATCTTAATCACAGTTAATTAAATTAATTATTTTAATGATTTTATATAAATTTAGAGATATAAATTAGAAAGAGATTCAGGTTAATGGATTTCATTTATAAACATGATTTGGTATATATAAATTTTCTTTAACTACACGTTTTTTCTTAGTTTATACATAACTTTTAAGATAACTTTTATTTTTGGACTTAAACCGTGCGTAATATTTTAAGATAATTACGAAAGAGAACAAGGCAAATGGAGAAATGGTGGGACAACAAAGATAAAGAGATAAGAAACACAAGTGCAAGAGGTAATATAAATGAAAATGACGTATATGTATTATCCTTTACATATTAGATTATTATATTAAAAAATTCATATGCCCTAATGAAAAATAATTAAAAGAAAAGACAAGTGAATTAAAAACACATTTAAGATACAAACCCTAATTTTAATATGTATTTGGCCTCTTTAAATTTAAAAAATTCAAACCGATGAAACTAACAAAAAAGTTACGTATTAGTTTGATTTAAATTTTAAAAAATTATAAAATTAAATATAAATGTTTTTGTTTATTTTGTATTTGACATATATTTGACGGTCCAGTTTCGTGAATTACATCTTTAGATTCATTGCTCTTTAATAAACTTCGTGAATTACATCTTATTCATTGCTCTTTAATATATATTAAATAAATTAAAATTTAATTCTTTAATTTTTTATTTTTATTTAGAGAATTTTTATTTTCATTTCCACCTATTAACATTCTATCTATATTATTATATTTCCTTGACTTATTTAAAACTAGTTTAGGAAGGAATCACATCTTTAAAACTGCTTCTATATTCAAGTCAGACTTAACATTTTAAAACCTTAATTTTATTATTTAATTTAATTTAGGTTAAGGCTTAATAAATTTATTTTTTTTCACCAAATTTCCAAACCATCTCACTCAGCCGAGAGAAGGAAAATTTGATGATGTTTTTTTGTGTATGTATTTGGCCTCTTCAAACTTTAAAAAATTAATAATTTGTCATCCAATTGGTAAAACTAGAAAAAAAAAAAAAGTTATAGATTAAATTCGATTTAAGTTTTAAAAAATTATGAAACCAAAATTTTTTTTACTTATTTTGTGTTTAACTTATATTCGACGGTTTAACTTCGTTAACTTCATATTTTGATCCATCCATTGCTCTTTAATAAACCTTTTTAATAATGTAACATATATATGTTCATCAGCAATGTTAATGGTAACACTAAAAATTAATTCTTTAATTTTTGATTTTTTATTAAAAAATTTCTATTTACATTTCGACTTATTAACATATTATTTACATTGTTATTTTTTTTTTGCCTACCTTGTTTTTTTTTTGGAAGGAACCACATCTTTAAAACTGACTTTTATGTTTGAACGATGCCCGCCATACCTAAATCATTATAAGGTTATTTAGAATACAAACCCTAATTGTATGCCATATCATAAGTAGGGAATATTTGGCCAAAAAAAACTTATAAGTTAAATGGACAAGCGATCTGCTTGATTGATTAATTAAAATTTAATTAATTAATAAACATTAAAAACCAAGAAATAAACATATATGTAAAAGAAATTTTATATACCAAATTGTGTATATAAATAAAATGTATTAACTCTGAAGGTTTTTTCTATTTATATCCTTTAAATTTATATAAAATCATTAAAATAATTAAGTTCATTAATTATGATTAAGGGATAAAATCATGTTTTATGAACTTTAATTCCTTCATTAGTTTTTTTTAATACATTATAATTATAGTATAATATTTGCATTGAATAGATCCTTACCTTCATCGTTAGACAGTAACATTTAGTAAAGCCTGCATATATGTTCAAATGTATATAATATTATTATTATTATTATTATTAAATTAAAAAATTTGATACAAATTATTGATACTTTTTATAAATGACTGAGAGAAAGATAAAATAATATATACACCCCATCCACACACACACACACCTCAATGTTTTGTAAGTATAAAATAATTTTATATTATGCATTTGGAAAATCTAAATAGACCTTTACATATTTAAATACATAATTTAAGTTTGTAATATGATTAATTACATAAATGGGTTTTTTGTTTGAAAAAGAATTTTACAATTGACATCATTAATGAACACGTGAATGTCATTATCCACAAGTCGACAAAACCACCCGAGGTTCTTGTCGTATTTGGCGACCTCTGGATCCGAAAACGTGACATGAATGAAACAAGGCATATATGTCGAGCATCGTCCAATCTGGGTTCGCAGCCTACCCTTGGGTGATTGACTAGTGAATTTAGTTTCCATTGTTTTACTTGTCCATGCAATGTGACAAAGGTTAGTTTGACAGCAACTATGGTTGATCTAATGTGCTTTTCATTTATTTTGAAATATGGCCAAGTTGATTCCAAAATCTCCCTGCCCATCTCATCTCCTTTTCTTATCACTTCAATTCTACATCTGAATACAAAAATGATTAGTTCTTCAAGCACATATATCCGAAATATAACAAATTTTATTTTAATTCTTACCCAAAATTTAACGACGACTTCATACTAATGACTAAATCTTTCTTATTTAATCAAACCGTCTTGTTAGGATTGTAATTAGCATTTAGAAGATTCCTTGTTATATTTATTTCATGGGCAAATATAATAGGAAAAACACCAAAAAACAATAAATATTGTGAAAAATCGAGAATGGGATGGATATATCGGAGTACGAGTCACTAATGTAATACGGGAGAATTACTACTGCAAAACGATGTTTAAGGCAAAGTACGGCATTCTTGGATAATGATAAGGAGTTACAGTAACTGAACGGATAAGGCTAAGAGGTAGTTACTATAACTGCTAGTACGGGACCAATAGTATGGTATAAATAGACCAGACTAGGACTAGAAAGGGATCCCGAGTATATATTGATTGTAGTATGTGTCATGTGCGGACATAATATGAGTTTCTTCTCACTCTACCTGCTACATACCTTGACATCCTTACCCTTTCCCGACCTTTTGAAGTCTGATATGTAATCTATATTATTCCTTCTTATTCGATAGACCCTTAATACGGGTATATCGGTGGCGACCATTGGCTACGTTTAGTTGAAGGAAAATTCTATATTCAACATATGGTGACCATGGAGGGATGAGGTTGTATTAGCAGGTAACTGACAATGTGTTTTTAGAATGTACCAAGATGAGTAGACCAATGCCCAAAGAAGTGCTGGAGTTTGAAGAGAAATTACGGCAGAAGAAGAAATTTGAGGCTTTTAATAGGCTCAGGAGTGAGTACTTAATATGATCAGGACAGCTATCGCAGAGACGGAAGAATGCTCAACAAAGACCGCATGAGAATGGATCTGCAGCAACTAGTAGTAAGTGAATGGATGATTACCAATGTATTCTTGCAAAACGTCAACGATATGAAGAGATAAGGCAGAGACAACAAAGAGAGCACGAGGAGCAATACTTACGATAACAAGTAGTAATAGAGACTCGGAAGAGGATTGAGGAGCGTGAAGAATAGTGAAGGAAGGAGCAAACTGAAGCTCGATGAGAAGAGCAACAACCGATGAAGTACGACGAGGTTACAGAGGAAGAGGTCAATAATTAGGAAAGTTACGATCACGAGAGACACTTACCAATGCGAGGAAATTGGGATTTGCTGGCAATTGAAGTACCTGACGAAATGGGAACATTAACAATTACGGGGAAGGTCATACCATCTACCTTTTCTGGTTTGGAAAATGAGGATACGACTCGCCATATACAATAATTTGAGAAGGCATGTGAAGCTAATGAAATCAAAGATGAATATTAAGAAGCTCCGAATATCTAGTTACGCTGAAGGGAGATGTTAGTGATTGGTATTACGAAAATGGCATCACAATCGACAAGTATGATACACTACTTGCACTATTCAGGAATTACTATGTGCGCAAATATTGCAAATGAGACCCGACAGTACAGTTATAGGAAATACGACAAGGTCCTACGGAGGCAGTGGAAGATTACACGCAAAGGTTCCGGAGACCGCTGCGAGGTGGAAGATGTCAGTGATAAATTGGCAAGAAAATGGTATATTAATGAACTACGGAACAATTTACAGCTTCAAGTATGAGTGATAAAACCGCATGACTTAAGAGATACAATCAAAGAGGGAGCAACTTGAAATGCTGATACCTTCGAGATACATAGATGATGATGAACGAGAAACAAGAAAGCAATACCGAAAGGAGAACAAGATACGGCCAAGATCTAAAGCAATACGGCCAAGATCAAAGCAAGATACGGCCAAGATCTAAAGCAACATGCAAAAATGAAGGACATAATGCTTCTCAATGTAAAGTACCCAAGTGTCAGATGTGAAGGAATAGGTCATGAAGCAAGGCAATGTCAAAGTGCGGGATATAAACCCCAACCAATGATTGGACGCATTGAAGGCTACCCACCACCACCTTCCAGATGGGACAACACGAACCCATATGACTATCCACAATCACGGAATACCAATCTATACAATTATCCACAAAGATCATATAATGGGGAACGAAGAAACAAAAATGGAAGGAGATTTCCCCTTGAATCCGAAGCGTTTTATCAACAAGGCAACAATATGGAGATACCGTGTGGTCGTTGGGGACTTCGCAGGCCAGATGTGGTGCTTCTTAGGAAGCTGCAGTGGTCGTCATGACGCTGTTGAAGGCGTCCAACTCCGGGGTTTGGCCAGTACGCTGGGCCTTACCTCAGGAGTAATGGGAAGTATTGGATGGCCTCTACCCGGACGCTGCAAGGGTCCGTGTACAAGTAAGGGGGAGTTCTACTGAGATGACTGGGCAGAGAGCGTTGCGGGGCCCAAGAATCGGGCAAGCGGGGAGTGCCCGCTGGTGGGGTGAATAGAAGGAAAATGGATATATATTGCCTGTCTGAGTACAAACTATCTCCGACAGGGGAGCAAGATATAAGACGCAAACTTGACTCTTAAAAAGACCCCGACCCACTACCAGCCTTCCGGCTTATATAGTGGGTATCTACAGCTAGATCCTAGCTACAGGTGGCACTCTCCCATTGGTCTGCCGCCTGATGACAGAGTCCTACCTGTTGTATTTATGCGCCTCCCACGCGTGTTGTCCTTCGTACCCTGGGTAGTTGGTCTGGATGATTAGATCTTCGCCCGCTTACGCCGCCGCCTGACACCGGTCGCCATCAGTCCGTACCTGAAGTACCTCCTTAATCCGACGCTTCGTCCAGCTGCTCGTCTGTGCCGGTGGACGACCTGCCGGCTAGTCGTGATGACGGGCCACCGTCAACCACCGTGAGGGGGACAATCTCTATTACCAGCCCCAGCACAAATGGGACCGCCATTATTGCCACCAATACCACCTCCACCAGCACTACAAGGTCCAAATCCAAATGTGTGTGGAGAGCTGGGACATTATTCACTAGAGTGTCCACAATGCGAATTTAACACCGGAATGTCACCTACAGAACCAGCAACGCAGAGAATTGAAGTCCAACAAGAAAATGATCTGGAGAATGATTATGAGGAGCAAAATCACAAGTATAAATGGGAAGAAGATACATAATTACCCTCAATGGAAATGTATGCAGTAACATGGGCTAAACAAGCACTGGTAGACCCAAACAAAGAAGAGCCAATACGCAAAAACTGGGAGAAAGAGAAGGCTACAGTACAGAGAGTGGCGGATCAGATTCAGAAAATACAACAAGAAGAAAATCAAGACCCTATGCCTAATGAAGTGAGTGTGCATTCACAGCAATCCATGTCAACAGTACCACTTGGAGATCGTATTATCGCCGTTATTTTGTAACAACCTGTATAGTTAACTATAGAAGAGTTACTGACCTTAGCACCGTTTCTGCGAACACAGATAATAAATGCTTTGGACTTCAACAACATCCAAATTGACATCAGTCAAGTTGGAGTGAATACCATTGAAGTTCTTAGAGATGAAAAGGATTGGGATGAAGAAGTACCAATGATTACTGCTTGGATCAGCAAGAACAACATTCAGAACATACCCATTGATGGAGGTTCAGGGGTCAATATAATCGAAGAGCAGACTTGCAAGGAACTGGGTTTAGGGCCCATAGAAAACGCACCCTTCTTGGTACGGATGGCTGACCAGAAAAGTCAGACCCGTTGGTATAATCAGATCCGTATGTATAGAAGTTGCAAGAATTGAGTTTAAGGTGTCTTTGGTCGTACTACGTATCGAGCAGACGAACAAACCCTACCAAATATTATTGGGAAGACCTTGGTTAAGAGACGCAAAAGTACAACATAATTGGGAGAATGATGAAATGATACTATATAAGCATGGACAAGAAGCAGTCGTTAGAACACAATAGAAGAAGCCAATTGAACGACCAACTTGACCAATACGAATGGAGGATTTTGACTGGCAATACGGCTTAAACACGGAAGAAGAAAAACTTCTCTTTGAAAGCAACCCAGAACTCGTAGAGATAGCACAAGCAGATTTATATCAAATGACACCAGAGGATAAAAGCACAGAAAAGACACCTAGTAGTGATCAACAATAGCAACATATGGACATTCTCAGACTGACGGATAAGTTCAACCAACCCACGCAACAACAACTACAATTCGAAATAGAGCACGAACAAAGAACATGGACTCAACAAAAACTGAAAATTACGACTAATGAGAAGACTAAAAAAGTAGAAATTAAAACAAGTGAATATGGACCACGAAAAGTGCGAATAGCAGTCAATCTCGAACCGGAATACCGAAAACAGTTGATAAATGTACTATGTCAAAATGCAGATGTCTTTGCTTGGAGTTATGAAGATCTCAAGGGAGTTCCACCGACAATCTGTACCCATAAGATAGAATTACTACCACATGCAGTCCACAAGAAACAACAAGCATACCGTATGAATCCAACATTCATGGCAAAAGCTAAAGAAGAAGTGGATAACTTATTACAAGTCGGATTTATTTATCCAATCGAAAACCCGCAATGGTTATCACCAATTGTCATAATACTGAAGAAAAACGGTAAATTACATATCTGCGTCAATTATAAGAAGTTGAACGATGTGACTTGAGGGATACATATCCAATACCCTTCACAGAAGAATTGTTGGATACGGTAGCAGGACACAAAATGTATTTCTTTCTGAATGGATTTTTGGGATACAACCAAGTACAAGTGGATCCAGCAGATCAATTAAAAACAGCATTCATTAGTCCTTGGGGTACATATGCATATTGTGTTATGCCTTTTGGGTTATGTAATGCACCATTCACCTTCCAACGATTGGTTAGTGAAACATTCTGAGATTATCTGACAACATTTATGAAAGTTTTCTTGGATGATTTTAGCATTTATGGAACAAAAGACGAACACCTGAACTATTTAACGAAGTGTTTTGGGAAGTGCCGATTGAACAATATAGCTCTTAATCTGGAGAAGTGTATATTTTCTGTAAAATCAGAAGTCCTACTCAGGCATATATATGTAAAGATGGAATTATAGTGGATCAAGATAAAGTCAAAGTAATACAAATGATGCAACCTCCTAAAGATGTAAGCGGAGTACGAAGACTCGATAAAATGGAATATCATTAACGTTTCATCAAAAACTATGCAGCAATAGCAAAACCATTAACTATGCTCTTAAGGAAAGGACAACCATTCAAATGGGACTCGCAATGTGAACAGAGTTTTAACACACTGAAACAAGCATTAATGAAGGCTCCCATTCTAGCTAGCCCAAATTGGAAACAAGAATTTCATGTACAAGTGAACACATCGTCATACGCTATCGGATGCATATTAACACAAACCCAGGAAGATGAAAAGATGCACGTTGTAACTAAAGTGGGCATGATACGTGAAATTGGGAATATAAAATAAATTACTAATTAATACTTCAGTTTTAATTATTAATTAATCATTTAATTAATATGTAATTAAGCCTTAAATATTAATTAATTAATTAATTAATCCTTTAATAACCTTACTTAGTAAGGAATATTCCTAAAATATCTTAGAATATTCATATTATTCTAAAAATAGTTTACAATAATTAAGAAATACTATCAAACATAATTACAAATGAAATCATTTTCTTATTAACATGTTAATTTTTTTATAAATACTTTCTTCCTATCATACAGAGAAATCTTCTCATTTTGTGTAAATCATCACTCTCCGAATTAATTGAATCATTTTGGTCAATATCTTGATGTTGTTACCACCACCTAACACTCTCACGAATGCAATTGGGAGTTGCCATCCTTGTTAATACATAAAATGTAATAAGAGAAGGTCTACATAAAGGCTCATTTAAAAACTGACGTTCCTTAAGAATAATATTATAAAGCACCCGGTTGATATCCTTCATTTTATAAAATTCAAAATCACGAGAAAGAAAAGCTTTAAGAAATGTTTAATACGGTGGATACTGCTCACAAAAGTTTTTGAGATTCTTCTTTCTGAGGCACGTATCCAAGTAGTTTACTAACTCATCCATGATATTGGTATCAGAATATGGGTTGAAAGTGATTGGATGAATACAAGCAATGTTTTGGTTGAGCATAGCCTTCTAAGGAGAGTCGTCTACCACTAACATCTGTGCGTTCTTCATTATCCTTAAGCGACTGATCTCCCCATGAGTCCCAATTATTCTTTCATTCTTGAAGAAGTATGGCTTGCTTTCTTTTTTTATTTTGTAAAATTCAAGAGGTTTATAACATATTCGTTGGTCAAAAATCCAATCTTTACGAATCACCTCTTCTGCAACACTACAATGTTTCTTAAGCAAATTCAACAGCGGTGTTAAGTTGTGAATCTGCATGCATGACCAAATCCCCACAAGCGCACCCATCTCCTTAAGCTTTTGAAAGAGAGAATCCAACCCTAGACGAAAAATAATATCATATCGAAATTTACCATGACAAGGAATGAAATCTCCTTGTTTGATTTCTTTTTTCCTATCCTCGGGCCTTTGTCGATGAAGCAGAACACTATTGACATTCAACAACACAATATGGCCATGAGTAACATGGGATAGCGTTGCCTCTTGAATACTTTGCAAATCACTTGTTTGCTCCCTTTCACATTTATCTGTTGACACTATCTCGTTGCCTATCCCTTTATCATTTAATTGTACATCGTCCTTACAAGATTCAGATATTGCAGGCGTTGAAGAAATTGATTTCAGAATTGAAGCCAATAGAAATGATAATGAAAAAACTGAAGTGGCCCCCATGATAACGATGTTTTGAGCTGCATTATTATCCATTTCCTGCATGAACTCTGTCATTCTGACATGTGACACAATAAATTTTTGTCAAACCCCTCTCTTACTTCATGGCAATACTGAAAATCCATGTTCTCAATTGTTTCATTACATCTGCAAAATGATAGTTAGCTGACCTTAAAATTATCAAGGTATATTATTTACCTTGTTAATGTGTGACTCATGTTTGAATTAAAAGCTTCATTAATCCTTGAGAATTTATTTTTTGTACAAATATAAACAAAATATACAAAAATGCCTTATGTTACACTCATTTACAACTATTCGTCACTCTAAGAACTCATTAATAATTCTTCTTCGTTATTGAAGTGCCTAACCGTCTTCAACTCTATTGCCTTGAGATGAAAAGGAGAGATGGGGCTGCTGTTGTTAATTTGTAATTTGCCATTAATCACCAAATCAGTTAAGACTTTCATCTCCTCCATCGTTGTTCCATTTAAAGGCTTCAACCATGTGAGCTTGAAATCGTTGTCCACATCCTTTGTAGATTGAACAGACTTAAACTTCGGCGTCTTACTGGGTTTCTTTGCAGAATTCTCTAAGGGCTCCTCTTCACTTGTTTGCTTCTTCTTTAGTGTTCCTTTTGCAAAGGATTCCATAATCTCCAACCATTTGGCAAAGATCCTATCCTCGGGACAAGAAATCAACATCATAAAAAAGGATGTTTCCTTCCCGCCCACCAGGGCAAAATCAACTGCTACAATTTCTTCAATTCTCTGGAAAAAAAAGGACAGATTAATATACCGGCGAGATAAATCCCCCCAAACAATTTGCTTACTCGGTAGTCTGCAAATTGTGTATTTCCTGCGGTAGCTCTTTGTGGTCACTAAAGAGATTCCCACACGGCTCGCATGTGTTTGAACTTCTCCCATATTTTACTGTTGTAGTGGTTGGTGTCTGCAGTGTCCCATTCCGTCGATAACTTATGGTACTGCTCGATTGTGAGATTCGGCTTCGCTAAAAACGCCGATCTTTTTGTCAACTTCTCACGGGTATGCTCGGAAAGTTTTTTTTGCTATCATTCCTTTGTTGTGTTCGTCGAGAAGTTGTTGGGCTGCCGTTATTGTGTGCTGGCCACTAATGATGTAGTACTTAATTGATTTCTATTCTCCGTTTGAACCTTCCTCATGTTCCGGTGTTGTGATCCACACTTTGTCAGCGCCTTTGTTTCTCTCGTAGTATGCACACAAAACAGCATTATGTGAAACGGTGTAAGAATTGTCGTCCTTCATCTTCTCCATGAGCTCAGCTACACGTTCCTGGTTGAGTGGCCTGTTTGGGCTGACGTAATACTTAACCCTACACTCGTAAATCTTATCATCCAACATCATTTCTTTGTGGCTTATTGCAGCATGGGATGTCACAGGTGCAACTGACAAAACGATCGAGGATTTTCTTCTACGATCCGAATCAACATGTGTGATCCCGATTGATGCTGTTCTAATGTTCTCGGCACACTCTTCCAGCTCCCAAAATTTTCTAAGCAAATTGAACGTGATCTAGAAAGAACCTGAGACCAAGCCACCCTCTCAATCTCCCTTATGATGTCGTTGTGTTCTTCTTCAATTTGAAGAGGGACAATTGCTCCACTTGTGGATTTTCTATTGTGAAGTAATTTCTGTTGAGAATACACTTACTCGATGAGTCTGAAGATCTTCAAAGTAGACATCCAGTTGGATCCTCTCCATAGATGGACTTTCGTTGAGTTGAAGAAGAACTCCACGGTCAACATCATTAGTGAACACGTGAACGTCATTATCCACAAGTTGACAAGACCACCCAAATTAATGTTGTAACTGGCAACCTCTGGATCCGAGAACGTGACATTGGATAGAATAAGGCATATGTGTCGAGCATCGTTCAATCTGGGTTCGCAGCATGCTTTCGGATGCTCGACTAGCACACCACTTTCCATTGTTTTGCTTGTCCATGCGATGTGACAGAGGTTAGTTTGACAGCAACCATGATTGTTCTAATGCGCTTCCCGTTTAGTTTGAAATATGGCCAAGTTAATTCCAGAATCCCCTTGCCCATCTCTTCTCTTGCTCTCGTCTTCAATATCACCTCAATTCCACATCTGACTACAAAAATGATTAATTCTTCAAACACATATCCGAGTATAACAGATTTTATTTTAATTCTTACTCAGAATTTGACGACGACTCCATATTAATGACTCGATCTCCTTGTTTAATTAAATCGTCCTTCTGCAAAATGATACATTATGAATACAAATCATATAAAAACGCATACACACTTGTATAAACCGAATATACAAAAATAATACACAGAGAGAAGTGGACGGAATTAACTGTCCAAAGCTCACATTTGTGCTAGTGCAAAAGAAAGATAACATTTTGTTTTAGAACCACCACAAATGTGAGCTCTAGACAGTTTTACATAGATTCCTAACTTTTACTCGAAATATTATGATAAGATGATAAAAGTAAATAAAATGAAATATGCAACTTATATATACTAATACACATATATATTCAAATGGAAGGTGCGGCGGGATTAATTTCGCAACCCCTTTAATGCCTCCTGAAAGAGTGGGTGGGATTAATCTTGCCACCTTTCTGGAGGCCCTGAATGGGAGTGCGGGATTAATCTTGCCACCCTTCTCGGTCTCAGAGAGAACTTGGCAGGATTTATTTGGCACACCCCTTCAGTGGCTCTAGAAAGGCAGCGGGATTAATCTTGCCCACCATGTAAGGGATGGTGAAATGAATCTCACCACCCTTCCCAGTCCCCTCCATTGGTATGTTATAAACCTTCTACATCTCAGACAGAAACGTTTGGGATTGGTTCGACTCACCAATGGAGAAAAAAGGGAAGGGTGGCGGGATTCATCCCTCCAATAGGCATTGAAGGCTTGACGGGATTAATCCCGCCGCCCAAGCCCTTCACTCGGGCCCTAGGCGTCGGGATTAATCCTGCCGGACGCCAATGCCCTACGTGGAATCGGGCGGGATTAATCCCGTCGCCTAGGCCCTTCAGGTAGGTCTTTGGCCCACCCGATTCCGCGCAGGGCATGCGTACGCGGCGGGATTAATCCCGTCGGATGCCAATGCCCTGTGCGGAATCCGGCGGGATTAATCCCACCGCCTAGGCCCTTCAGACAAGCCAATGGCGGCGGGATAAATCCTGCCGGATTCCGCACAAGGCATGCGTAGACAGCGAGATTAATCCCGCCACTCTTCGGTTAGCCTCATGGGCGGCGGGATTAATCTTGCCGCTCATGAGGCTAACCAAATAACCTGCTTGAAATGGTGGCGGGATTAATCCCGCCGCTACACACACACACACACACACACACATATATGTGTGTGTGTGTGTGTGTGTGTATGTGTGTGTAGGAGAGTGCGTGTGTGTGCCAGAGATAGACAAATCAGATAAAATTATATTGATACACACACACATATGTATATGTATATGTATATCGTATGTGTGTGCTAAATAAATTAAATTATACAGATATTGGTACACATAATATATGTTGTATATATGTACATAGGTATATATATATATATATGTGTGTATATTAATGTAATATCGTGTGTATGCGTGTGTGAAACAAATAAAATCATACAGATAACAAACACACACACACACACACATTATATATACAGGAGTGGTGCGTGGTGTGTGCGAGAGATACAATTACAAATCAATAAAATTATATCAAATACCAAAACACACATAATATATGTGTGTGTATATATATATATATATGTATAGGGGTGTGCGTGTGTGTGCAAGAAATAGATAAATAAATAGAATTATACAGGAGTGTGGTGCGTGTGCAAGAGATAAAATTAATAAATTAATATAATTATACAGATACACAAACAAAACACAGATATATATATCTATATCTATATCTATGTGTGTGGTGTGTGTGTGTGTGTGTGTGTGTGCGTGTGTGTGCGAGAGATAGAGATCTAAATTATATTATTAAGATACACACACATATAAATATATATGTGAATAAAAAATAAATAAATAAACTTAGGAGTGTGCGTGAGAGAGAGAGAGAGAGATCTCACCTGTGTGTGTGAGAGAAGGAGATTTCACAGCCGCCGCCTTACTTCTTGAAACCCTAGGAATATACCTAAACCCTAGGAATATACTTAAACCCTAAAAGAATAGAATATATATTAACCCTAATAGAATATTCCTTCTAAGAATATACTTAAACCCCAAAAAGAATAAACTATAGATTCGCCCTAAACAAATATTCTTTCATTATATTATCAGCGTGTGCGTTTGCGTGGGTGTATCACATACACCCCAAGAATAAAAATTATGCAAGGGTTTAACATGTGTGTGTCCATGAGAGTGTTAAAGTTTCATGTGCAGCGATACATATATACACACATAGTATTATACATAGACATACATACATATTAGTACATATTAATATTAAAGAGACAGAGTACAGGATCATGCATGTGTGTATTATGAGAAAAGAGTGACAATATATATTATGGATCATGCATGGTGTGTATGTTTGAGGGAAGAGAGACAGTACATATTAATATGGATCATGCATGGTGTGTATGTATGAGAGAAGAGAAAGAGTGTTAACAAATTAAATTCATACACATTGCATATATTAGTACACACATATACATACACACAGACATACATACAAATGTGTAAATTCAATGTGTTACATAGGGTTTAGGGTTTAGGGTTTAGGGTTAGGATGGATCATGCATGATGTTTATGTATGAGAGGAGTGAGTGTTATACACAGATATACATTATACATATTACATAATATTGTAACATCAGTACATATTATGGATCATGCATGGTGTGTATGTATAAGAGAAGAGAGACATGCTACATATTATGGATCATGATCATGCATGGTGTGTATGTATGAGAGAAGGGATTATGCATGGTGACATTGTGTATGTATGAGAGAAGAGATATAGTTAACAAATGAAAATCGTACACATTGCATATATTAGTACACATATATACATACACACATACATACATATATATTATATGTGTAAATTCAATGTGTTACATACACATATACTGAGTACATATAAATTATACATGCGTTGAACATGATGTTTTTCAATAAAGAAGCAATATATAATTTCTCAAGTTTGGTTTAGGGCAATGTGCATGTGTGTGCATATGTGTTTCTGTAAGTGCTTCTAATGTGTGTGCACGTGTATATATAAATTTATGATTGTGTTTATATATGTGTGCAAAACAAACATCAAATAATTAAGAAAATAATATTAATAAACACACTATGAACATATTTTAAATTATACATAATATATGATTTTATTTAATATATAGCCATATATAGTTTTAATAATATATATTAATTTAATATTGATAATAAGGTTTAACATTAGAATATTCTTGAAATAATAAGAAATTAATTGAGAAAATCCCATTAATATATACAAATGTAGATCAAGTACTGAAATAATTAACTAAATTAATTATGATAATCATGTTTAATATTGAAATATTTTTGGAATAATAAGAAAATAATAAAGAATATCGCATTAATATAAAGAAGATTAATTACTCAAGTAATTAAGAAAATGATATTAATATACACACTATGAACATATTTTAAATTATACATAATAATACATCATTTTATCTAATATATAATCATATATAGTTTTAATAATATATATTAATTTAATATTGATAATAATGTTTAACATAAGAATATTCTTGAAATAATAACAAATTAATTGAGAAAATCCCATTAATATATACAAATGTAGAATAATTACTGAGATAATTAAGAATAAGACTAATTTAATTATGATAATCAAGTTTAATATTGGAATATTCTTTGAATATTAAGAAAATAATAAAGAATATCCCATTAATAGTAGGAAATGTAAATTAATTACTCGAGTAATTAAGAAAATAATAATAATAAACAGACTATGAATATATTTTAAATGATACATAATAATATATCAATTTATTTATTATATTAGTGTATATTATATATATAATATAACTTAATAATATATACTTGAATATTAAGAATGTAAAATAATTACAAAAATTTCGTAATATTAAACAGCTTGAAGCACTTGAATGACATTAAATGCAATTTTAAAACACTCATTGGAATTGGAGAGTATATATGTTAGACTGTCGGTTATTTGTTTCAACTCATCTTAAATTTTCTTTTCTATTATTTCAAAAATTTTCGAATTTCTGACATAAGTATTATCGGTCTGACATGTAAATTTGAAAATGCATTTAATTTTCCTACTCAAAATTCAGATCTAGTTTCTTTCTTCGGCAAGGGTTTTTTTATTCTTTATTTTTCACTCTTCAGATCTTTTTTTTCTTAGTGATCAACTTAAGAGCGACATTAAATTGGGTGCGTATTGTTTATAAAAAAGCATGGCGCCTTCAGTTTGTTTACAAGTAAGTATTATAAACAAATTTAGATATATTTATAAAGATTCACTCTTACATTCTCTTTTAAATTTTAGAATTTAGGGATTTAGGAATGCATTAGGATTACAATATATGCTATTAGGGATTTATCCCGTTTAAATATACTTCTAACTTAATATTCTCGGTTAGCTGGGCGGCGGAATTAATCCGGCCATTTTTTTTTGCCTCTTCGAAGAGGTGGCGGGATTAATCCCGCCGATAACTCTCTCAACTGATAAAGAGTTACTTAAATTTACTAGAAAGAGTTATTTACGGGATTAATCCTGTTGCGGACTAATCCCGTGCTGCGGATTAATCCCGCCGATTCTTCCTCGCGGAGGGAATTGGCGACTGGATTAATCCTGCCAACTCTTTCCGATGGGGTAGAGTCGATGGCGGGATTAATATCGCCCATCAATTGTATTAATAAAGTATGAGATATTTCTTATATAAATTATGTATTATTACACATGCATATTATTAAGCAACCGCAGTTATGATTCTTAGAAATATACATAACAGATATCATAAATAACACAATTATTTATGTGCAGGACAATATGTTTAATACTGGAGATAAAGTATGTCTTCTTCGGAACAACGAGATAGTTGGCACTGGAACTGTGGAGTTCAAGATGATAATGAATCATGTCACAATATTGCCAAGGATCTTGTGTGTACATATGTTGAGGTTCCGGGAATGGAATTTGAGGAGGTTCTCCTGTATTGTGGAATTTGAATGAAGTCAAGGCTGACACAGAATATACAGAGTCACAAACAAATAGTAGCACGAGTTTTCCAGATGATGGCTTGCCTGCTGTGATGGATGAAGTGATTCTCTTCTTCATGAGATTGAGGTTGGGAGAGGCATCATCACAGTTATAAATCCAATGGAAGCAGTGTCAGAAGAGAAACTAGGGTCCGACTTCGTGGGTGTAGTTGTGAAAGAGATTTCACCTAATGGCACTTTGCATCCTGGATCCCTCGTGAGTGGCGAACATCTGAATTAAGACGGCAAGATGGTTCAACATATTCTGGGTTGGATTTTAATAATAACACCGGAAGAACAACTCATTTTGAAGAGGTTCCTTGCATTGGTCTTATTGTAAGAAAAAGGTGATTCATGGGTTGCAGATCTTCCCTTGCAAATTTCAGCAAGAGGGTGAAGATGGATCCTACATTTTCCGAAAGTGTTACGAGCATTTCCACGATTGACTGCTGCAAGAAGAAGTGTTGTCAGATGGCAGACCGGAATGAAATTACCCAATGTAGACATGTCTTTCGTACGCTCACCCAAAAGCAAAGGCATGAGTTTGTATATGTTGCACTAACTGGGTGTATTGATGGAATGACCTCGGACACAGGTTATCAGAGTACATCCATGGTATTTAATAAGGTGGCCATCTGCTTCAAAGCTTGGTACAGTATATACGGGATCCCAAAGACACGTTCTACCGTCAGAGGGATGAGTGGCTAGATGGAGTGCAGACCTCAGTACATGGGAAACACTCGCTTGGTCAAAACCCGCTCTCACATTATGGCAGCCATAGAGATACTCAAGGCTTTTGTGGAAGCAAATGCAGATAGGATGCTTCACAAATGCCGAACAACAAATGCAGGGGTCGGGGAAAATCTCAAGGTTTTGCCTTCGATCTACACTCAATTGAAGCTGTGTGAACATGTGAACAAGTGCCTTAGCTTGATGAGGCTGCAAGCAATCTGCACTGGTACCTTCAAAACATATGGAATACTCATTTTAAAGATGTGGAGATTGCAAACACTCTAGCTTTTCCAAGTGTGACACTTGTACATCATTGAAGGCTACAAGGCTTGTGCAAAAACCTTGGTGGAGATCACTGCCATTCAAAAGAAGATGGAGGCCCACATGATTGCACAACAAATTTGCCGGTCTTAGTACTATGCACATCACATGCTTTTTGTGTCACACCCATCAGAGTACCTGTGCTTGATCCATGACAAAATGGATCATTCAAAGACCAGCATTCCAAAGCTCATTGCAACACCAAAGTGCCTTGGAAATGTCATGAAACTTCCGATTTCATTAACATGTGTGCTAACACATGACACGGTTGTGAGTCATATGGACACTTTTCACTTCCACATTGGTCTAGCAACTCCAATTTCACTATTGGGTCATTGGCCATGTGTTTCAGAAACCTTGAAGCCCACTCATAGACATGTTCTATCAGTGATCTCAAAGTGAAAAAACAACACCTTCAACCTTTACATGATGCTCTCATAAACACGTATGCACTTGAGGCTACTTGGGAATATGAGAGGCATTGTCAGCAGCCTGTACAAAAAACAGATGGCCCTATTGAGAGTTCAGGTTCAGTGGAGGGATCAAGCTCAAATAGTGTACATGTGTATGGATAATTGTGCAGGCAAGAACAAAAATAGGTAAATCATTTTACTTAAGGGTTTCTCAAGCTCATACTTACTTTTATTTTCTAGATATGTGCTAGCATACTTGTCAATGCTTGTTGTCAAAGGTGTGTTTGAGACAATCATGCTCAGTTTTCTTATGGTTGGTCACACTCATAAAGATATTGATGTGTTCTTTAGCAAGGTCTCCAACTCTACAAAAAGGACAAGTGCACTTACCTTACCGCATATGATGAATCTTTTTGAAAACTGCATCTCTAAAAAAGTTGTGCTTTGCTTGTGACTGAGGTGCCAGACTTCAAAAAATTTCTCAAGAAGTATATAAAAGAGGTGAGTGATTCTTTAGTTGGTCACCTTATGCCGCTACAATTCTTTTTCTCCATACGAAATGGTATACCTATTATGCAGTACAAGTTACGGCCATCAGAGTAGGAGTTACCAAAAGAGGGTTAATGCTCTTCAAAAGTGGAGAGAATAGAAAGCCACTTCTCCTAGAAGGATAACCAGACCCTATTCCATTGAGTGCCCAGCTCAAGGAACAAGAGGTTATTATTGATGGCATCAAAAAATATGTAGCATGGGTTCAAAAATTGATGCCAAAGAATTCTGATAAGGCAACTGGTTACTCAGAATTATATAAGCATGTGGTGACTATTGGAAGACTATTGTTCGAGAGTTGGAAGGGCCTACTGTCACAAGTACAGAATTGCAACACTCTTTTTGGCCTAAAACAAGGTGGCAAGAGGAGATTGAAATGACATCAGTGAGCACAGACGACATAGAAGCCAGTAGTGATGTGGAAGTGCAAACCCCACACTTTGTTAAACAAAGGAACCAAAAACCTAAAGCATACTTTGATTGCTGCTAGGATCTTCAAAAACTAATGATGGTTCTCATTACTCCAGATGCATCATATAATCAGCCTATTTGGATGGGTCAAATTATCGACACACCTGAAGTAATCACAAAAAATAGTATTATTAAGGTTGCATGGTTTAAACCACAAAAAAGGCGACACAAGAAGGAAAGCGAAAGATATAATGGATGCCTAGAGAAAACATGGTCTCCCAATCAAAAAGACCCAGCATGTTTTATAAATGTTAAATCCATTCGATATAGGTGGATGTCAAGAAGCGTTGATAAGTCACAATTAACAAAACTGCAAGGGAATGTATGTTTTTTAAAGCTTAAAGCAATTACAAAATTATAAAATATCATATATTTAATATTCATAATTATTATAAACTCTTTAATAATAGTACCAAATTGTTTTACTTAACTATATAAATTTAAAAAATGATATGGAAGATTGACTATATTATTATAGGATTTTGTATATTATATATATATTATTACTACTACAAATTTTAATTAATAATGTTATATTTAAATATTAATATTTTAATAACAACATCAATATTTATATAATGTACCTCTTATACTCTTCCTTAATTGTTATATTAGGCAATATATTATATAATTTAATACTTTCTACTTCTATAATGTTATTAATTTTTGTTCAATGAATGCTATAATTTATTAAAGGGTCGAATACAAAATAGAATATTCTAAAGAATATTCTGTTTTCAAACATATATTCTAAAGAATATTCCTTTAATATTAGAAAATGCTAGTTAAATAGCTAAAATTGCTAATTATTAGGAAATGGGACTATAGCCATGCCCATTTTAGTTACAACTTGCATAAAGGATCGTCCATTATATTACGCGAGTCAACAGTTAACACTTGCAGAAGAAAACTACATGACTACAGAAAAGGAAGCACTCGGAATGGTCTATGCAGCCAAGAAATTTCGACATTATCTGTTAGCAAATAAGGTCAAATTTATTGTCGATCATGAAGCTCTTATACATTTATTGAGCAAGACCAAGTTAGAAGGAAGATTAGTATGATGGTTCTTACTCTTGCAGGAGTTCGACTTTCAAATCATCCACAAACCAAGCAAACTACATCAACAAGAAGATTTCTTAAGCCGTATTACACATGAAGAAGAAGGTGTCGACTTGAATGATGAACTACCAGATGCTAGTTTATTTCAAATACAACAAGAAGAACAACCAAAACACTACCATCACCAAGGATATCTACAAGATATTGAACACTTCTAACCACCGGATTAGTACCAAACAAATATGCATCAACACAACAATGCAAACAACTCGTCTTACGATCCAAGCCATACTGCATGATATCAGGTATTTATACAAGAGGGGAAGGGATGAAGTCTTAAAGAGATGCATACCAATAAAGGAAGTTCAACTCATATTATAAAAGGCCCATTTAGGAGAACATGGTGGACACTTTGCAAGAACGCTAATAGCACGCAAAATATTGCAGTCTAGATTATGGTGGCCCACGTTATTCAAAGATGCTATAGAATATTATCAGAAATGTTTGAAGTGTAACGAACATCAACCAGCTCCACATCATCAAGTTCAACCACTACACCTAACATAACCATTAGCTCCATTTATGAAATGAGGAATGGATTTTATGGAACCAATCAATCCTAAAAGCAGCAAGAGGAATCAATATATATTAGTACTCACAGATTACGTTACTAAATGGGCAGAAGCTATCGCATTACGAGATTGCTGTGCAACGCGTGTAGCTAAGTTTATCTATGAAAATATTGTAGTACAATTTGGTACTCCAATGGAACTTATCAGTGACCAGGGAACTCATTTTGTTAACAATGTCATCAAAGTACTTTGTAACGAATACTTAGTAAAGCATTACGTCTCCACGGCGTATTATTCACAAGGCAATGGTCAAGTAGAAGCTACTAACAAAATATTGAAGACCATATTGACCAAGATAGTGAACACAAATCGCAAAAACTAGGACAAAAAACTCGCATTCACATTATGGGCATACTGTACTACGTATAAAGTGGCAACAAAGTTTACACTGTTTTAACTAACATACGGATTAGAAGCCATTACGCCTATTGAATATATCATACCATCATTACAGATGTCACTCAAATACAATATTAGGGAACCAAAACAAGTTAAACAACGATTACTACAACTCAAAAAGCTTGATGAGAAACGACAACAAGCAGTCTTCAACAAGCAATTCAAACATGTGTTAAGGCATGGCACGATCGACTATGAAGAGTACAACGACGACCCATATTTCCAGTCGGAGAAATGGTATGGCACTATCGAGGAAATCTCCAGCCCATTGGACATAAGTTCAAGTCTAAATGGTATGGACCATACATTATTACCAATATACGAGCTAACAATACTGTCACTCTTATGGATGATACAACACGAGTCCTACTTACAACGAATACAAATCGCATACGAAAATATACCTCCAACAAGCCCGAGGACGATCTTGACAATGACCCGAAATACGAAATGCACAACAAGCCGGAATTAGAATCACACAGCAAACCAGAACACAAATTACATAGCGGAAGTGAACATGAACTGAACAACGACTCGGAATATGATCTCAACCGTAAGTCGGAACAAGACCTAGAAAAGCACGTATCAACATGGCAGGTAGATGTAAGCAGAATCTTCTGGAAACATCAACATGATCACTCACATAAGGGAATATCAACATCCAAGACATGGGGAAATTCGAGAAATACAAAATCCAATGAAGAGATATTCTCTGTCAAATCTATCGAAAACTAAGGTGTTCACACACCCAGTAAATCTGATATCGACACATGGACTACTCAGAAGACATTGACAGACCATAAATTTTCCAAGCATAAAATGGCAACATCACCCAACCGAATGCACACACTAGGGTTTCCCATTTCTTCTTCAATTTCTTCTTCCTTACGTTCTTCAAATCCTTCATCTTTTTCTTCCTTCATTCACCGTTCACTAATGGAATCAATGGACGAGTACACCGACACAACAAACAATTCCGCTACATCACTAAATACAACATCCCAGTCTGAACCGGCAATCTCAATTCCACTTTTGCTAGTATTGTACAGTATTGTTCGTCTAGCCAACACTCATTTCAGATACACGGGAATGGATACAACGAATGCCGTTGGAGAAATACTTCAACACATTTGTTCACAAACGATTGGATCAACAAGGTGAACACTTAGTCGATTAGGCGATTAAGGCTTATACACCACAATTCAAGGCCTTACAACTACACGGCGGGGCATTCACTTTCACAAGTAAGCTCATTAGGGATGTGTTTGAATTCCCAGATCCAGACACTTCTTTTGATCCAATTCCGCAAGTCCACACATACATACAAGCCTACACCGACAACTACGATAGGTTTCTCCAAAAATAGAAGACTGCCAACATAGCACCAATGTCCATTTTACGAGAACCTCATAAGAACTGCATCAAGGTTATCACCACCGCATTTGCCTTCTACAAAACTTTGGCAAGTTTCAATAAGGAAATCGGGTATGTCTATTATATATCTGAATAGGGACACAAATCGGATTGGGAGGAGCTAGTCGTGGTAGGATTGTAACATGAGCTGCAAACTCTACACAATCCCAAAAGCAAGGATAAGGAGACAACTTATTTCCGGTGCTTTATCACATTCTAACAACCCTCCATATTAAGCACGTAGATTTAGCACCAACAGGTACATCGGTACTCACAATAAGGATGGGGTTTTGGTTAGGTCTCACTTCACAGTACTTAGACAATGTTTTCGACACTCGTGATTTGGACGCACCACTACCAACCAAGCTGAAGAAACGACCACGCTCATAGGCAAAGAAACCAGAAGAACAACAATACAGGAACCCATAGTGACACTCCAATTTGTGGAGGACGAGGAAGAAGATGATCAAGTCCTACAGAGGAGACCATTACCATGAGGGGACCTTCGAAGGATGCGTAACAAGCCCACAGCGTCAACTTTTGCAGCACACATGGAATGTGAAGACACAACACCACTAGATCACATCCATACGGGAAATTGCAACCAACATGCAACACCAACCTTCGCAGCACACATGGAGTGTGGGGACTTGGCACCATCAGACAACATCCATATGGGGGACACCGTAATGCCATCACCACCATTAGCTCATCCTACCACAGGTACTCCTCACATCATAACACCATAGGTAGGAACTCCAACAGAGCAAGTATGGACTCCAACTATACAGCATACACATCAAGAACCGCATTCGCCCTTACCCACACCTGGACAATAAGCCAAGAATGACATACACAATAAAGGGGAGGAGCAAGAGCCCTATTCACCACTACAACAAATGGGGCATCACGCTTCAGATCGTTAGGAGCGGGACACACCTAGGGGTTCTAAGTGCGCATGTGATCAAACTACTTCACCTAGATTACCACCGCAAGACCCAATGAATGATACTACTCTCGAAGGTCAGCTTTCATATCTTCGGAGTGTTGTTGATTCCATCATACAACAAGTAGCAATACAATGAGGAGAAGCGACTCTCACTCAACAACTCCATGACTGCTGTAACGCCATCGACAAACAACTCTAGGAGCACTCGAACATCATGCGACATCTATATGAACAACACAAGGTACTCATAGACACCGTGCACACACAAGCTGAGCAAGTACGCAACATCCATGATAAGTTGAGTGATTTCAACCCAACAACAGCCACAACCATAGATGACACTGAGTAAGTACGCAAATTACGTGAAGAAAACCACAAGCTCAAGGCCTTCGTTGCATCTTTCTGCAAAACAATGGGCACATCGTAAGGTTGCATCGGGGCGATGCAACACTTCCAATTTGGGGGGATGTTAGGATTGTAGTTAGACATTTAGAAGATTCCTTGTTATGTTTATTTCATGGGCAAATATAATGGGAAAAACACCAAAAACAGTACATATTGTGAAAAACTGAGAGTGGGATGGATATATCAGAGTACGAGTCACTAACGTAATATGGGAGAGTTACTACCGCAATACGATGTTTAAGGCGAAGTATAGCATTCTTAGATAAGGATAAGGAGTTACAGTAACTGAATGAATAAGGCTAAATGCACGTTGTAACTAAAGTGGGCATGATACGTGAAAATGGGAATATAAAATAAATTACTAATTAATACTTAAGTTTTAATTATTAATTAATCATTTAATTAATATGTAATTAAGCCTTAAATATTAATTAATTAATTAATTAATCCTTCAATAACCTTACTTAGTAAGGAATATTCCTAAAATATCTTAGAATATTCATATTATTCTAAAAATAGTTTACAATAATTAAAAAATACTATCAAACATAATTACAAATGAAATCATTTCCTTATCAACATGTTAATTTTTTATAAATACTTTCTTCCTAACCATACAGAGAAATCTCCTCATTTTGTCTAAATCATCACTCTCCGGATTAATCAAATCATTTTGGTCAATATCTTGATGTTGTTGCCACCACCTAACACTCTCACGAATGCAATTGGGAGTTGCCATCCTTGTTAATACATAAGATGTAAGAATAAAACTCATCTAAAAATGACGTTCCTTAAGAATAATATTATAAAGCGCCCGGTTGCTATCCTTCATTTTATAAAATTCAAAATCACGAGAAAGAAAAGCTTCAGGAAATGTTTGATACGGTGGATACTGCTCACAAAAGTTTTCGAGATTCTTCTTTCTGAGGCACGTATCCAAGTAGTTCACTAGCTCATCCATGATCGGTATCAGAATATGGATCGAAAGTGATTGGATGAATACAAGCAATGTTTTGGTTGAGCATAGCCTTCTGAGGAGAGTCGTTCTACCACTAAGATATGTGCGTTCTTCATTATCCTTAAGCGACTGATCTCCCCATGAGCCCAATTATCTTTCATTCTTGAAGAAGTATGGCTTGCTTTCCTTTCTTATATTGTGAAATTCGAGAGGTTTATAACATATCGCTGGTCAAAAATCCAATCTTTACGAATCACCTCTTCTGCAACACTACAATGTTTCTTAAGCAAATTCAACAGCGGTGTTAAGTTTATGAATCTGCATGCATGACCAAATCCCCACAAGCGCACCCATCTCCTTAAGCTTTTGAAAGAGACGATCCAACCCTGGACGAAAAATAATATCATATCGAAATTTACCATGACAAGGAATGAAATCTCCTTGTTTGATTTCTTTTTTCCTATCCTCGGGCCTTTGTCGATGAAGCAGAACACCATTGACATCCAACAACACAATATGGCCATGAGTAACATGGGATAGCGTTGCCTCTTGAATACTTTGCAAATCACTTGTTTGCTCCCTTTCACATTTATCGTTGACACTATCTCGTTGCCTATCCCTTATCATTTAATTGTACATCATCCTTACAAGATTCAGATATTGCATGCGCTGAAGAAATTGATTTCGGAACTGAAGCCAATAAAAATGATGATGAAAAAACTGAAGTGGCCCCCATGGTAACGATGTTTTGAGCTGCATTATTATCCATTTCCTGCATGAACTCTGTCATTCTGACATGTGGCACAAGAAATTTCGCCAAACCCCTCTCTTACCTCATGGCAATGCTGAAAATCCATGTTCTCAATTGTTTCATTACATCTGCAAAATGATAATTAGCTGACCTTAAAATTATCAAGGTATATTATTTACCTTGTTAATGTGTGACCCATGTTTGAACTAAAAGCTTCATTAATCCTTGAGAATTTATTTTCTGTACAAATATAAAGAAATATACAAAAATGCCTTATGTTACACTCATTTACAACTATTCATCACTCTAAGAACTCATTAACAATTCTTCTTCGCTATTACCTTCTGAGTGAGGCGAAGAAGGTCTAAGCCGCTTGTGAGATGGTTCATGATCTTCGTATCTTCTATTGATGTTTCCATGGGTAATGGAGTGTGAATGTTCTGTACTCCTCGAGATAACTTCCGGTCTAATATCTGATTGAAGTTCGTCCTCAGACTCCGACATTGAACCAGATTCGTCTTCAGAGCTATCGCACTTATTGGAGGGAACTTTCTCAAATACTCCTATGGTTTGTTGGGGTAGTCAGTTGAGAACCCTCTATCCACTTGTTCAGGTCCTCAACCATGGTCTTATCCTTTTCAACGGCAAACACACATGTATCCCGAAGGTAACACTCCTTCAAGACGGACCCCCTAGTGCAGTAGTCAAAAACCCACGCATCACTGTGAGGACCCCTGATCAAGTTGACGATGCTCCGTGCCGCTTGACTTGTAATGTTTGGATAACGTACATTGCCGAATACGTCCTCTCAGCTATCGGTGTATCGGATGGAGGTTCAGGGCCGTTGGAGTGCAAACAGATGCCTGGCCAGTCATTTGGAAGTTTGAAATTGTTTGGCGCATTCCTAACCAACAACCGAATCAATGCACTTCGGATAGCATCATTCATATAAAATCCTGTCCAACGATGTTTATTCTCTTGGCAAAGGCGAAGGCAAAAGTATCGGTGACATGAGCAAGAATCAAGAAATAAATACCTGAAAACGTAGATATCAGTCAAGAGTGCAAGCATAAATTCAATAATAAATACCTTCTTTGTACATGCTTGCACGGCTAAGTTTCTCCACCAAATCCTCTAGTGCCTATCTGTAAAGGATTTTTTGACACCCGCCGATCCATCACGAACAATTGAAACGGTTTCCTACAAGCAGTGATGTTACCCCATAAAGTCTGAATCCAACAACAAACATCTGTAGGGCTTGTCGTGATTCGTAGCATCCTCCTTTATAAGGTTCAACTCGGTTCTCCGCTGCTGAAGGACTGCCATAAGAGAAGGCGTCATCGCAATGTTCTCCTTTTTGGCGTTGGCGTGCAATAGATTCTTGCCCAGATCTTCCGATTGATTCACCCATTCGACAAGCATATCATCGTTTGTCACATGCAAATATTTGCTGACCTCTTATATGTTGAAGCCAAGGTCCAACCCAGTTTGTGGCAGTGTATTCCCAACCACTCCTTGAAGTGCCTGACCGTCTTCAACTCCATTGCCTTGAGATGAAAAGGAGAGGTGGGGCTGCTGTTGTTAATTATAGTTTGCCATCAATCACCAAATCAGCCAAGACTTCCATCTCCTCCATCGTTGTTCCATTTAAAGGCTTCAACCATGTGAGCTTGAAATCGTTGTCTACATCCTTTGTAAGATTGAACAGACTTAGCCTTCGGCGTCTTACTGGGTTTCTTTGCAGACTTCTCTGAGGGCTCCTCTTCACTTGTTGCTTCTTCTTCAGTGTTCCTTTTGCAAAGGATTCCATAATCCCCAACCATTTGGCAAAGATCCTATCCTCGGGACAAGAAATCAACATCATCAAAAAGGATGTTTCCTTCCCGCCCACCTGGGCAAAATCAACTGCTACAATTTCTTCAACTCTCTGAAAAAAGACAGATTAATATACCGGCGAGATAAATCCCGCCCAAACAATTTGCTTACCCGGTATCGCAGATTGTGTATTCCCTGCAGTAGCTCTTTGTGGTCGCTGAAGAGATTCCCACACGGCTCGCGTGTGTTTGAACTTCTCCCATATTTTGCTGTTGTAGTGGTTGGTGTCTGCAGCGTCCCATTCCGCCGATAACTTATGGTACTGCTCGATTGTGAGATTCGGCTTCGCTAAAAAGCCGATCTTTTCGTCAGCTTCTCACGGGTATGCTCAGAAAGTTTTGTTGCCATCGTTCCTTTGTTGTGTTCTCGAGAAGTCGTTGGGCTGCCGTTATTGTGTGCTGGCCACTAATGATGTAGTACTTGATTGATTTTCTATTCTCCGTCTGAATCTTCCTCATTTGTTCTGGTGTTGTGATCCACACTTTGTCAGCCTTTGTTTCTCTCGTAGTATGGACACAAAACAGCATTATGTGGAACGGTATAAGAATTGTCGTCCTTCATCTTCTCCATGAGCTCAGCTACACGTTCCTGGTTGAGTGGCCTGTAATTGAAGTTTGGGTTGACGCTGCAATACTTAACCCTACACTGTAAATCCTATCATCCAACATCATTTCCTTGTGGCTTATTGCAGCATGGGATGCCACAGGTGCAGCTGACAAAACAACTATGATTTTCTTCTACGATCCGAATCAACATGTGTGATCCCCGATTGATGCTGTTCTAATGTTCTCGGCACACTCTTCCAGCTCCCAAATTTCTAAGCAAATTGAACGTGATCTGTAAAGAACCTGAGAGAGCCACCCTCTCAATCTCCCTATGATGTCGTTGTGTTCTTCTTCAATGTGAAGAGGGACGATTGCTCCACTTGGATGTTCTGTATTGTGAAGCAATCTCTGTTGAGAATACACCTACTCGATGAGTCTGAAGATCTTCGAAGTAACATCCAATTGGATCCCCTCCATAGATGGGCTTTCGTTGAGTTGAAGAAGAACTCCACGGTCAACATCAT
>PUQB01000305.1:0-197500 GCA_003024785.1 Selaginella tamariscina | reverse complement strand
TCTTGGAATCTTAGTTGGAGGCAGGGTATGTAGAGTTGAGGAGGGTAGTCATGAAGAGCATTATTTAGATTTGGGGGGTGCTTGCCCCTACTACACCATCAAAGGAGGCCACAATGTTAGGGTTTTTGTTCAAGTTATGTCGTTCCTTTGATTATGGTCACGTATTCGGAGGCAGTTAGGACACAAATTTTGCAAGTTGTTTGGAAGTGAGGGATTGACAATCATGCAAATCTTGTGCCCATCATGGACTGGAAGGTGGGGTGACTTAAAGGTTCCACGCTCTTCGGCGCGCTGGATCGTCTTTGAGCAAGATAGGTATGCTAGAATCAAGATGACACGATTTTTGTTGTCACAAAGACCTCCCACTTTTGCTTTTGAACGTCGTGATGAATTATGTGGTGTGGGTAAGGTTTACATAGATTTGTCTCTTCTCTCCAGATTTACAGGGTTTGTTCACTTCTACGTTTAGGGTTCTCGCCCCAGGTGCGAAACATGCAAGGAGAAATGCTCTGTTTGTGGAGCAGAGATCAGGTCAACAATTCATTTTACTATGTTCCACTTGCTGATCACCTCCAATTGAGAGCAAAGGTCATATCCATATGTTGGGATGATTTGCGCCCATGGAGGGCACATGATACTTGGCAAGGAAAAGCTGTGCACGAATGTCCTCACAAAATAGCAGAAATCTGGGAAGGGAGCAAGTGGTGCGAGTTTCAAGCCTTTTTTTGATCCCAAACAAGAGTTTGAACTGCCAATCAAGTGCGGATGCTATGAAGAATTCATAAGGCAATGGCCAACAAGAACCCTTGTATGGCAGGTGTGGTAGCCGACGATCATGGCATGTACACTGTGAAATGCCCTTTCTGTGAATCCTAGTTTCAAGCACCTCGAAGAATGGTCAAAGGGTGCTATAAACGTGCGAGTTTTGAATCCAGGTCTGCAGGGAGCTGCCCATTCAACATCAACGCTACCAATTATGTTCATTCCAAAATCAGAAGTTGAAGTTGGAACTAATAATTTCGACATGTTCTTGGATTTGATGTTGAAGGAGCTAATCTCTTTGTTTATGGAAGGTGTGGAGGTAGAGTACGCTCTTGAGGCTGGCCACTATGCAGGCTTGCCGAAAAGTTTCATCAAAGAGCGTTGTTGATGGTTGTTCCTGCTGATCACCCAGCGCAGTGTGAGCTTTTGAAGCTCTCCAATGGTACGTATAAACTATTTTGAAGCACCTTGTTTGTGACTAAAAAATTTCATTCACCAGGTGGGAAAAATAGTTGCAAAAAATGCAAAAGCCCAATGACGCTTGATGCTAAGCATTGGAAGCATGGTGATATTTTGCGAAATTCCATGGAGTCGGCTGCTCCTCGTACTGCAAGCGAGATTAGTACAGCTATTCGTCAACTTGAAGCAATAACATGTCCCTCCCGAAAACAAAATTTTTAGAGGGATATGGGTGTGCGAGGGGACAGCATACTGCTTCGACTTGCTGAAGTATATGGGTATGAAGAAGTTTCTTGCAATTGCAATAGTCTCTAATGTATTGTTTGTTTTGGGAACAAAGTGAACTTGTTGGAGTTGTTAAGCTTTGACATCATGCATTTGTTGTGCTTAAATGTTTTGAAAATGTGCAACGAACACACATTTGGACAAATACTACAGGCAGGCAAGAGCAAGTCTGAACTGTTCGAAAGGCATATGGCTGCAACATCGCACGAACTACATGAAGCGTGGTCATCACCCTGACCATCCATTAAGTCGACTCAGGTTCTGGCGAGCTCAAGAGCACCAGCATTTTGTGCAATTGTACCAGACCTATGCTATGGATGGGCTTGTTGACAACGAGCATTTCAGAATTTGTAGCATGTTGACTGAGATTACTAGAGTTTTGTTCGATTGGAGCCGAACAAATGGGTGGACAAAAGACACACTAGAACGCATGCGTGAATTGTGCAACACGGTTGAGGTCCTTTGGTTCCTGAAGTTTGGCCCGCACCAATCTGTGCTACTGCATGCATTCGGCCATGGGCACATTGTTGATGACATTTTCATGTTCGGTTCTTCAACAAACACATGGTGCTACAGGTATGAATCTGATTTCAAGGTTCTGAATGCCATTGACACGAACAACATTCAGTAGGAGATCACTTACACAAAAGCCCACCTAAGGTCCATACTCTCTATTTTAACAATTGGTTGTCTTTACTAATGTGGTGGTTGGAGCAGGGCTTTCTTTACGACGATCCAAGAACACATGATGTTGGAACAAGATCAACTGCTTCCACCCCAATGGTTGATGTTTACACTCAATCAGAATCTTGTGAAACCAGTGTCTGCATCAATGTTGGACAAGGTACTTGTGAAGAACGGCATAGTTGTGGTGAAATCAAAAGAGTTAGCATTTGAGCTATGGAGAAATTGCATGGACATGGGATTTGTGAATTGGAGGAAACGCATTTTGGAGACAGGGGTGCTTGTCCACATGCAGAGTGGGCAACGAATCAACCAGTTATAGGTCGCAGCTATAGCACGCCTTGTAGGAATTAGTTTTGAAACGTCCAATATATACAGCCAACAATGCTTTGGCCACAAGGCAGTTTGTATTAAAGGCGCAATTTTCAAGTGCGGAAGTACGTTGGTGACCCGGGACCCAGATAATCTAGGCATGTTCATTTATAGATTCAAACTTTTTTTTTTACATCAAGCTATGTTGACGCAGGTGAAGTTTGTTATGCTCAGCTAAGGAAAATATTTTCCGTTGACTACAACGGTCAAATATGTGTTATTTTCAATGGACTTTAGAAAGTAAGCATTTAAGTTTACTATTGGATTTGAAATTCATTTCTGGTTTCCATGTGCAGATACCACTATGTTGATCATCATTCTCGCCCTGCTATTCACAAAGCTAGCGGAATGCATGTTTTAGCTCCAGATAGCTATTCGTTTGACTCGACCTGCATTTTATTAGTCAAAGACATTCTAAGGGAGGTATGGATAGTACCACATACGGACCCAGGCATGGCAAATAGAGGCTTCGACATTGCTGTTGAAGTAATTGCAAGCTCGTTTCCAACGCATCTACAGACTGGGGCTGGCAGAAATCCTGTGTGGATTGAAGCAGGTGATATTGTGGAGATACTTGGAAGGTCAAGGCTCAAATTTGTGCATGTTCAATCAAGCAACACTGACACCCGCACAATGGATGTGCAGTGGCTGATCCAACAACATACTGCAAATGATGAGGAGCAGTTAGTACTAGATGTTTCACATAACAATTCAAAGCAGAAGTGGGCACAGGTAGAACGATTTGTGTTTTGTGACAAACAAGTAGTAGAGAACACATTTGTTATTGTTGAGCTTGATGATGTGGTAGAGCTACACGCAAACAGGTTGGTTGTGGTTTGCTCATTTGTGCGAAGGCGGAAGATTCTCAAAGTTAAGCTGCTTGAAGTTGATGATGTTGGTTTGTACAAAATAGCCAACACAAACCCCATCCTAGTAGGGTGGTCTCATATTGTTTGCAAGAGCAGAGTGCAAGTCACAAGCAACTCTGAAGGTGCTTTGCTATATTTTGTAATAGATAGTGACTAAATAAAAAAACCATAAACAAAACCTTATAGCGAAGTAGAGTCCAATATCAACTTCAGGAACTGATCTGCAATTGATACCACAATCACATTTATCTCCACCATTGAAGCCATCTTAGTGTTCAAAGCCATTTTAGTTTCTCACAATACTCAGCCCAAAGCCACTTTGAGGTCTAAAGCCATTATGTAAAACGTCCTTTGATGCCAAAAGCCGCTACACTTTGAGAAGCCAGGGCTTTTGGCTCATTGTGTATTCCGCTGTCTCTTCTGTCAAACTCATTTTTACCTTTTCGGATTTTTTTACATTTTTCTAGTACAGTGAAAGTGAAACTTGTGAGTGAGACTGTGAGAGTGGCAGATAGTGACATCGATGTGAGGCAGTATTGTGTATTCAGGAACAATGCTTACTACTGCAAGCATTGTGATCACTACTATGGTCAACATTTTAGGCCTCAACAAGTGATCAAACACATCTTGAAAACTCACCCATTTCTTAGAAAGAGATGTAAAGCTTCAGGAGCTAAAAGGAAGCTTGCTATAGTGGTTTTAACACTAAAGGAATATAACTCTTACATAGATGAGAAAAGAGGGAAACGGATTGTTAAAATTCCAGGTTACTTGTATTGATATGTTCTTCTTTTTCTTTTCAACGGGGAAGATGATGCTTCGATCCCTGAGGAGTGGAGAAAAGCGATTTTGAAGGTGATGATTTATCAAGGAACAAGAAGTACAAGTCACTTTCTGAGCTCACTGAACCGGTTGAAGAGGATTTGGAGCCGGAGTAGGAGCCGGAGCCTTGACTAGAGGAGTAGCCTGTTGAAGAACTTGAGCCAAAGCTGCCTCATGCAGCAGCAGAACCTGAAGCTCCACAGGAGCAACCTGAACAAAACCCGGGGTTGAGACAGTCCACAAGGCCATTCAAAAAACGTAGGCTTTCCTGCACATGCTTGTAATTTCATTTGTAATTTAATTATTAGAAATTGATCACTCACGCCAGAATATCCAATTATCCTTTACAGAATATAACAAAGAATCTAATATAGTACAGAATATTCTATAGTAGATTACTTGGTAATATGAAAGCAAATTTGCTTTCAGACCACTGTTCGGCCACAAATTTAATTACAACTAAATTTGCTGCTTTCAGGTGCTTCACAAGCTTCCTTAATAGACACTTCTTTTGTATGGCATTCAAAGTTTTCAACCGGAGCTTCGACAAGATTTCCATTGAAAAATGTCTATGTATTTATGCTTTTAGTTTTATTTTGTTCTTGTTCACCGCAAGGACATTAATACATCATCACCATCGTATAAGGCAAATATTTTATATATTGATAAAGTTTTACATTCATTTGAATAAAAGTGCATTACATTATACTCCATGGACTTATAAAAGCAGTCGATATACCTGTCAATCAAAGGTAACCACACTGGTGGGAATGTTCAGTCCCTTGTTATCGGGTTGCCTGAAAGGAGCCGAGGGGTGGAAAGCAAAGTGCCTCACTGTTGATAACTTGGAGCACCTCATAAACAAAACTTTTTAATTTAACCCCTAATTTTTATAATTTTGCATAATAACTATATACAAACTTGGACTCCACACTGGTTGACAGTGGCCCGACATTGTCACACGTGGACGAGTGACGGGACGAAGCGCCGGATAAGGGAGGTACTTTAGGTACAAACTAATGGCGACCAATGTCAGGCAGCGGCATAACCAGGTGTAGATCCGATCGTCCGAACCAACTACTCAGAGTATGAAGGACAGCACGCGTGGGGAGGCACATAAATGTGGCAGGTAGGACTCTATCACCAGGAGGCAGACCAGTGGAAGGTGCCACCTACACCTAGGGTCTAGCAGTAGGTAACTCACTATATAAGCTGAAAGGTGGGTAGTGGGTCAGGGTCTTTTGGGAGTCAGGTCTACGTCTTATATCTTGCTCCATTGTCGGAGATAGTTTGTACTCAGACAGGCAATATATATATATATATATATATATATATATATATATATATATATATATATATATATATATATATATATATCCATTTTCCTTCTATTCACCTTACAAGTGGGCGTTCCCTGCTTGCCCGACTCCTGGGCCCCGCAACACTCTCTGCCCAATCATCTCAGTAGAACTCCCCCTTATCTGTACACGGACCCTCGCCGTGTCCGGGTAGAGGCCATCCAATACCTTCCATTACTCATGAGGTAAGGCTCGGCTTGCCGGCCGAACCCCCGGGGTTAGACGCTCTCAACAGCGTCCTGGCGACCACTGCAGCTTCCTGAGAAGCACCACATCTGACTTGCGCCCAAAGCAGCGGTCAAGCAGGTCAACATAGGCACCAACGAAAATCCTCAACTAGTAAATATTAACGCTCACATCGGAGCACAGCTGGAAGAGCAGATTACCAACTATCTTCGAAGATACAGAGAGATATTCGCCTGGACCTATCACGACCTAAGGGGTACTGCCGGAATTATGCCAGCATCGAATTAAACTGAAACCCGACACTCGACCCAGCTAGCAACAACGCTACCGCATCAACCCGAACTATGCCCGAAAGGCCAAACAAGAGATCGACAAGTGGCTCGAAGCGGACTTTGTCTACCCCATCGAAAATCAGAATGGCTATCACCAATTGTGATCATGCCAAAGAAAGATGGCCGGCTGAGAATCTGCGTAGATTATCGGAGGCTGAATGCCGCCACGGAGAAGGACCCGTTTCCTATTCCATTCACAGAGGCCATTCTAGAAGACGTAGCGGGCCACGAGATGTACTCGTTCATGGACGGCTTCAGTGGATACAATCAGGTGACGATCGCAGCGGACGACCAGGCCAAAACCACCTTCATCACGGATTGGGGAGCTTACGCCTTTAGAGTTATGCCGTTCGGACTCTGCAACGCTCCAGCCATGTTTCAAAGGTTGGTCCAGCGGGTGTTCTGGACAACCTCACGATTTTGTCGAGCATTCCTGGACGACTTCACAGCGTATGGACTAACAGAAGACCATGTGACGCGCCTGGAATGGGTATTCCGGCGCTGCCAGGAATATGGGATATCTCTTAACCCCTCAAAGTGCGTATTTGGCATGACCGCGGGGAAGTTGCTAGGGCACATCGTTTCCAAGGAAGGCATCACGGTGGACCCAGGTTCAATACGAGCACTGGCCGAAATGCCTCCTCCATAGAACGTCACGGAACTCCGAAGATTCCTGGGGAAGCAGGGTTCTATCATAAGTTTATCAAAGTATGCTAATAGGGCCCAACCAATGACTGAATTACTCACCAAGGGAGCTTCGTACGAATGGCCACCCACCGCAGGCAGCCTTCGAAGACATAAAGCACCAACTGGTGGAAGCCCCATCCTCATCCCACCGGATTGGAACCGCTAGTTCCACCTACAGACGGATGGCTCAAGCATAGTGGCAGGCGCGGTCCTATCACAGGAGGACGACGAGAGCATGCTTCGACCCATAGCATACGGAAGTCGACTCATGACGCCGGCTGAATGCAACTACTCGGCAATGACAAAGAATGCATGGCAATCATTTACGGGGTATCAAGTTTCGCCACTACCTTCTGGGTAACCACTTCATACTGATCATGGATCACCACGCCCTGTTGTACCTCGTGAACAAACCACAGCTCACCGAGAGGCCGGCGCGGTGGATACTCCTCTTGCAGGAGTTGAGTTTACTGTAATCCATAAGGTAGGTAAACTGCATGTATCACCAGACCTCCTCTCCCGAATAACGAGCGGCGAACCAACGGAAACCGCCGATCTGCTCGACATACCAACGCTGACTTTTCGGGACAACTGTTGACCAAGGCACAGTACCACAAACCACCAAACCAAGAACCGGCCGGACGTCCCAGAGTGGCAACAACCAATACGGCACTACCTCATCAACGGGTTACACAGCCTCTCTGGCACATCGGCAACACATCGACAGAGCCTGGCTCGGAGGTGTTTACCATTCCAGCTGATCGGGGATCAGCTCTACAAGCGAGGGAGGGATGACATACTCCGGAGATGCCCACTGACCTGGGAAATCCCGAGATTGTCGAGCAGCTCACGCAGGACGGGGGCAGGACACTTCGGGGGAGACAAAACGGCCAGGAAGATCCTACAGATTGGACTCTGGTGGCCAACAATCTTCGGGATGCCACCAAGGTAGCAAGGAGCTGTACCGATTGTCAGCGAATAGGCAAACCCACGGCAGGCCAAGGCATGGAGTACCACCCCTCGGCAGGAATGGCGGCATTTGAGAAGTGGGGCCTGGACTTTGTAGGACCTATCAACCCAAAGGCCCACACAACACACTCTAGGTACATAGTAGTGGCAACGGACTACGCCACAAAATGGGTAGAGGCAAAGGCACTCAAGGACGCAACGGCAGGACAGACAGCAAGGTTCATCTATACAAACATTCTGACACGGTTCGATGCCCGCTGGAGCTAGTGTCCGACCAAGGGAGCCACTTCATCAACGAGATAGTCGAGAATTGGTCAAGGCATTTGTCATCAAGCATCGTCAACAACCTACTATCCACAGGGAATGGACAGGCTGAGTCCACAAACAAGGTGCTGGTCACCATCTTGGAAAGCTCTGCCATAGGGAACCCAGGCGTTGGGAAGAAATGCTACCATCGGTGCTATGGGCTATGGACAACGTTCAAAACTGCAACAGGAACAACACCCTTCCAGCTAGCTTATGGTCTGGAGGCCATCATGCCATGGGAGTTCACCATACCCAGCTTACAGACGAGCCTGGACCACAGGATCATGGACGAACGGCAACTGTGCGGAAAAGACTGGAACAGTTGGAGCAACTGGACGAAGTACGATTTCTAGCATAGCTGATGAGAGAAAATCGACAACAGCAACCAAACAAGCTAGAGACAGGAAAAAGAAACTCCGAGAATATAAACCAGGAATGGGTATGGTGGTTCAAGAAACCACAGGCATTCCGAAAGGCAAATTCGACAGGGTGGAAAGGACCATATGAGGTGCTAAAAACCTTGACAATGGCACGATTCTCCTAGGGGCCAATGGACAGCCATTGCAACAGAAGGTTAACGGCAACCATCTCAAGCCATACATTCACCCAACAAGAACACTGGCTTGAGGGAACAAGAGAGAGAGGTAAACCCCACGGGCCTTCGGGCGAAGGCACGGCTGAAGTAGCGGCGTTAAGGACGGGAGGAGGCACCCAATGGGAGAGCGGGGACTCCAGTCCCACATGAGTGGCCACCCACAAGGTCACATGGTTCACGAGGGTGGACCACACGCGTGAGCACGTAAAAGGGGCAATAATGGCAGGCGGCACCATGAATGCCCTGATTATGGCGCATGGAAGGACGCGCCGGCCGTATCCAGCGAGGCCGCCACGTAGGCACCATCTTCGGAAAGACAACAAGGGTGAGCCGGGGCACGCCATTTTCACAGGAAGATCGACCATTCCCCAACAGCAAAGATGATGGATGGACCACGCAGAACAAGCCGGTGACCATCCAGCATGTCCAGGTGCGGTGAAGGCCAGGATAGGAGCGTGGCGCTCGTAGCCCCCAGGTTCTCCAGATTTCAAGTTGATTAGCAGACCCAACGTGCAGAGGGTGCGAAAGTAGATGCGACTGCTCGGACTTTTCAATGCCCATTGGGGAGAAGTAGAGAAGCCCGGATTTGTAGCACGAGCATCCAATTCATCCAGACCGTACAGCTGGAGACGGGGAAAACCAAGCGAGAGGAGCTGTGATTCAGGCTAGGTGGCCTGCGACCTTCTGCATCAATCTCAGTGAGCTGGCCGCATGTTCTATCTACCGGAAAATGGCATACCCTTGGACGACCTGGGGGAACCCAAACGCCAGTGGTTCCCACCAATCAGGATGAAATCGCGATGTCCCGACTCTCCATACAGGAAGGGACGAAGTGGACGAGTTCCTGGCTCTTGTGTTTATGTTCACCGGAAGACAGAGAGGCGGGTCGCCACACGACTGGCGATCGCCCTCTGCAGCGCCTGGGAAGGAGTCGCAGTGGATTGGGCGGACTGCCTCAGGCACTACATGATACCAGCCCTAACCCGCGGCATCAACAGGATTCGAAGGGAACCAGACAAAGGCTCACAACGCGGGCCACCTCAGCATGATGATTGCCTGGATAGTTAACCGAACCCTAATTCTCCTACCGGATTAGTTCTACTCAAGCACCATCAGGGAATCGGGGACAAGAGAATAGGTGGGCCCTAGTCAAACCGAAGAAGGGAAACAGTTGGATGCTTCGGAGTTTCACGGAAACAGGTGAGAGAAGACTCCCATGCGGAGCAAGCTAGAAGAAGAGGACTGCAGGGAAAGGATCGGAGGGCCTCCACCACGGTATCCCCACCGGCAGCTCCAAAAGCAGAGGCCCCACCAGCCCAAGGCCTGCGGAACACGGAGGAGGGCCCTACCGGCCCCTCACAAGCGAACGAAGTGAACATTGAGGAGGACACAAGCAACGTGCTGAGGGGGATGTACAAACACTTCAATGCGAAGGGGCTATGGACCTCTACAGTGCATATGGATCTGTCCAAAGCCTTCGGCCAAGTCCGAAAGTCCGTAGCGGTGTACAATGGGTTGGATCTCAAGGGAGTTACGGTGGAGCACGACGCAATAATACAGGAGCTCAGGGATCACTACCGCGCTGCTCAAAAGGAGGCCCGAGAGTACTCGAACTAGCTCATCAAGGAAACCCAACTTTGGGACATTGCGGAGGCCGGGAGGAAGCAAGTAGAGGAGATATGTCAACAGCTGACCGACAACTTGGATCAGCTACAATCAAGTATGACCACATCTAGAAACTCCACGATCAACTAGGACGAGAGTTCGAGTAGGTCACGGTGGAGAAAGAGCGACAGGTTTTTGAGCTAGGATCCACACTTGAGCAACGCAAAGCAGAGCTCAGCCGGGTTCACCAAGAGCTGGCCACGACCAAGGAAGAGCTGCACCGGGCCACCACCCAACTTGAAATCATCCCCGCATCTTTCTCTGAGAGACCCACGCCCGAATCGTGCAGGGCTCTGGTGACCGTCCCTCCCCTCGCGGAGCGCCAACCAATCGAAGAACCACAGGACTTGGCATGGACCATCAGGGAGCTAGAGGTACACACCCAGCTAAAGGCTCAACTCCTTGCAGCAAGGGACAGGAGCTGCAACACTCGCCAGAACGAGTGCAGGACCTGGAGGGCCAGCTCAAGCAGGTTTGGGAGCAATAGGCGGGGTCTAAGGTAAAGCTTTGAAGGGTGATCACACTACTAGAGGCGACCATCACCACATTAAAGACCATGCTAGCGGCAACAGAGAGCGAAATCGCCATGTATCGGGAGCTCCAAGGGGTAGATAACTAGGGCACATGGCCCAAGGACGTGCCAACGAATAAGTCCGGGCATCTGGTTGACGGTGGCTCGTCATTGTGGCCAGCCAATGGGATGCCCACTGGCTCGGACGAGCAATTGGACGAAGCGCCGGACAAGGGAGGTACTTCAGGTATGGACTAATGGCAATCGTTGTCAAGCGGCGGCGTAACTAGGCATAGATCCGATCGTCCGGACCAACTACCCAGGGTATGAAGGACAGCACGTGTGGGGAGGCGCATAAATGTGACAGGCAGGACTCTATCACCAGGCGGCAGACCAGTGGGAGAGCGCCACCTGTAGCTAGGGTCTAGCGGTAGGTAACTCACTATATAAGCTGGAAGGCGGGTAGTGGGTCGGGGTCTTTTGGAGTTAGGTCTGTGTCTTATATCTTGCTCCACTGTCGGAGATAGTTTGTACTTAGATAGGCAATATATATCCATTTCCCTTCTATTCACCTCCAAGAGGGAGATCCCCGCTTGCTCGACTCCTGGGCCTTGCAACACTCTCTGCCCAGTCATCTTAGTAGGACTTCCCCTTTCCTATACACGGACCCTCACGACGTCTGGGTAGAGGCCATCCAATACCTTCCATTACTCCTGAGGTAAGGCCTGGCTTGCCGGCTGAACCACCGGGGGTTGGACGTCCTCAACAGCATCCTGGCAACCACCGTAGCTTCCTGAGAAGCACCACATCTAGCCTGTGGAGTCCCCGACGACCAGTTAGAAATCGGTGTAGACACTCCAGAAGCACAAATCCCAAAGTGGCCTGTTCTATGGAAGGAAATGAGGAGTCTAGCCCCCTCGGCCTAGGAAGAGTACCGTAGCAAACCAATGTATGGGTGGAACATAACTCCCGAAGCAGTGGTCAAGTAGGTCAACATAGGCACCGACAAAAAACCCCCAACTAGTAAATATTAACGCTCACATTGGAGCGCACAGCTAGGAGAGCATATTACCTACTGTCTCCAAAGATACAGAGAGATATTTGCCTGGACCTATCACGACCTAAGGGGGGTACTGCCGGAATTGTGCCAGCACCAAATTAAACTAAAACCCGACACTCGACCCAACTAACAACAACGCTATCGCATCAACCCGAACTACGCCCGAAAAGCCAAACAAGAGATCGACAAGTGGCTCGAAGTGGACTTCATCTATCCCATCGAGAATCCGGAATGGATGTCACCAATTGTGATCGTGCCAAAGAAAGACGGTCAGCTGAGGATCTGCATAGATTATCGAAGGCTGAATGCCGCCACGGAGAAGGACCCGTTCCCTATTCCATTCATAGAGGCTATTCTAGAAGACATGGAGGGCCACGAGATGTACTCGTTCATGGACGGCTTCAGTGGATACAATCAGGTGATGATCGCAGCAAACGACCAAGCCAAAACTGCATTCATCACGGATTGGGGAGCTTACGCCTTCAAAGTTATGCCATTCGGACTCTGGAACGCTCCAGCCATGTTTCAAAGGTTGGTCCAGCGGGTGTTCCTGGACAACCTCACAGATTTTGTCCGAGCATTCATGGACGACTTCACAGCTTACGGACCAGTAGAAGACCATGTGACGCGCATGGAATGGGTATTCTGGCGTAGCCAAGAATATGGGATATCTCTTAACCCCTCAAAGTGCGTATTTGGCATGACCACGGGGAAGTTGCTAAGGCCATTGTTTCCAAGGAAGGCATCACGTGGACCAGGTTCAATACGAGCATTGGCCGAAATGCCTCCTCCACAGAACGTTACAAAACTCCGAAGATTCTTGGGGAAAGCAAGGTTCTATTGTAAGTTTATCCGGAAGTATGCTGATAGGGCCCAACCAATGACTGAATTACTCACCAAGGGAGCTCCATACGAATGGACCATCCACCGGCAGGCAGCCTTTGAAGACATAAAGTGCCAACTGGTGGAAGCGCCCATCCTCATTCCACCGGATTGGAATCGCCAGTTCCACTTGCAGACGGATGGCTCAAGCATAACGGCAGGTGCAGTCCTGTCTCAGGAGGACGACGAGAGCATGCTCTGACCCATAGCATACGGAAATCGACTCATGATGCCAGTTGAACGCAACTACTCAGCAACCTTTTGGGACAACTGTTGACCAAGGCACAGTACCACAAAACCACCGAACCAAGGACTGGCCTGGACGTCCTAGAGTGGCAACGGCCAATACAGCACTACCTCATCAGCGGATTACATAGCCTCTCCAGCACATCAGTGACACATTGACAGAGCCTGGCTCAGAGGTGTTTACCGTTCCAGCTGATCTGTCATAGTTTTTACTATGACTCGACCCTTTACTTTGGACGTTGACTGTGGTTACCTACTGTACTATGTTGACGGACCCTAGATGTAGTGAGAAACAGCCCCGCTTAGTGCACTTAGGTGTTTAAGGGTAGTCCGGCCGGCTATCTTTAGATGTGCGAGAAACTCTAAGCGAAGGTAGCACTTACCTTCTAGAAAACCCACCCCCGATTTTGACGTCCTAGTTAAGATGAGTTTGGCATGTACCCCCCCTTGGTTAGGGTTTAGGGGTAGGGTTAGTGTGCAAACTCATCTCATTAACTAAGGGGCTGGCATTTAGTGCCAGCCCACTAACACATATAGGAAAAGAGGGGAGGGGGCTCCGTCACATAATAAGGTAGAGTATACGTAGGAGAGCTCCTGGGTTCATGACTGAGTTCGTTGCTCTTCTGCCGGTGCAAGCTTCAGCTTGTGTCGTTAAGGTACAACCTTTGTTGTACCGCCCTAACTTCCAGACGACATGGGTAATCCCACCTTCGGGTAGCTTACCCTTAACGTTGGCGAATCCATGCCTGGGAGGACTGGTTGAGGCTTGTCTCCAGCCCTCCTCCTCCACGTCAAGCTAGGAGCAACACTCACAGCTAACCAGGGCACGTTCATGTCCTTGTCCAACTGTGGGCGTGGGTTCTTGATTGACAGGGTTTCCTTACCGAGTCTTGAGGATAATTGAGGGGTTCTAGAGTTGGCATTTAGGAGCCACGTTTGTGGCACTTGGTGCAACTCTTGAATCTAAGGGCTATGACATGATAGCCCACATTGAGGAAAGCAGTGTCACATGGAGATGTGACACTGGGCTAAACGTCACAAGGTACAACGCCTGAGGCACGCCCTTTGGGGTTATGTCATGGACTTGTCACCGAGGGTTGGATACTTTAGCAAACAGACATGCTTGTGCTTGCACTAGGGTGCTAAGCCTTGGGCATCCGCTCAAGGGAGGTTAGGTCTCATAACTAGGTGTCTTTGACACACTTGGCTAGGGGAGTGTTCTCCTTGGAATTCAAGGGTTGAACAACCTAAGCGTGTTAGCAGGAGCCCTTTTGTGAGGCACTCGCAAGGTCATGTGCTTAGGGTTATCCCAAACCTAGCCTTAGGGAGTTTGCTTAGCAGAACACTCGTGTCCGCCTACGGCGCACACTCGTGTCCTCACTAAGTACTAGCTATAGGTCTAGGGTATAACTTGGCCACTCAAACCCTTAGGGGTTAGTCGTGGTTCAAGGTACCCCTTGTCGCCCTAAAGGGGTTGTATTCCCAGATGAGGGTGATTCCTCAAGGGGTAAGTGACGATGCCTTAGCTTTGTCTAGGGGTATGTGTGGAACACACGTCTCCTTAATGGGGGTTAGGGCATAAGCCTGTCTAGGTCTTCTAGGGCAAAGACCCTAAGTCAACTAGGGTTATCCATCAAGCGTTTTGGGGGTAACACTCTTAGGGAGACTTAGGCTAAACCCTAAGTCTCCTGTCCACTTGGGCATTAGAGTCTAACCTTAGGGGTCATTGGGGTTGTTCTGGGAAACTTAGCGTTGCTCACATAGGTGATGACACCGAATGGCCACCTGGCAGCCACGTGTTGGCCCTTTGGGTTAAAAACTCTGACATGATCGGGATCAACTCTACTCTCAAGCGAGGGAGGGATGACATACTTTGGAGATGCCCACTAACTTGGGAAATCCCCGAGATTGTCGAGGCAGCTCACGCAGGACCGGGGGCGGACACTTCGGGGGAGACAAAACGGCTAGGAAGATCCTACATACTGGACTCTAGTGGCCAACAATCTTCCGAGACGCCACCAAGGTAGCAAGGAGCTGTACCAATTGTCAACGAATAGGCAAACCCACGGCAGGACAAGGCATGGAGTACCACCCCTCAGCAGGAATGGTGGCATTTGAGAAGTGGGGCCTGGACTTTGTAGACCTATCAACCCAAAGGCCAACAACACACTCTAGGTACATAGTAGTGGCAATGGACCACGCCACAAAATGGGTAGAGGTGAAGGCACTCAAGGACGCAATGGCAGGACAGACAGCAAGGTTCATTTATACAAACATTTGACATGGTTCGGATGCCCACTAGAGTGTGTCCAACCAAGGGAGCCACTTCATTAACGAGACAGTCTGAGAATGGTCAAGGCATTTGTCATCAAGCATCGCACGTCAATAGCCTACTATCCACAGGGGAATGGACAGGCTGAGTCCACAAAACAAGGTGCTGGTCACCATCTTGAGAAAGCTCTACCACATAGAACTTAGGCGTTGGGAAGAAATGCTACCATTGGTGCTATGGGCGTTGGACAACGTTCAAATCTACAACAGGAACAACACCCTTCCAGCTAGCTTATGGTCTGGAGGCCATCATGCATGGGAGTTCACCATACCAACTTACAGACGAGCCTAGACCACAGGATCACGGACGAACCGGCAGCTGCACGGAAAAGACTGGAACAGTTGGAGCAACTGGAAGAAGTAAGATTTCTAGCACAGCTAACGAGAGAAATCAACAACAGCAGACTAAACAAGCTAGAGACAGGAAAAAGAAACTCCAAGAATATAAACCAGGGCAGTGGGTATGGTGGTTCAAGAAACCACAAGCATTCCGAAAAGGCAAATTTCGACTAGGGTGGAAAGGACCATATAGGTGCTAAAAACCTTCAACAATGGCACGTTCCTAGGGGCCAATGGGCAGCCATTGCAACAAAAGGTTAATGGCAACCATCTCAAGCCATACGTTCACCCAACAAGAACACTTGCTTGGAGGGAACAAGAGAGAGAGGTAACCCCATGGGCCTTTGAGGCGAAGGCACAGCCGAAGTAGCAGCATTAAGAACCAGGGAAGGGGCACCCACGGGGGAGCAGGGACTCCAGTCCCACACAAGTGGGCAACTCACAGGGGTCACATGGTTCAGAGGGTGGACCACGCGTGAGCACATAAAAACAGGGCAATAATGGCAGGTGGTACCATGAATGCCCTGATTATGGCGCATGGAAGGACATGCTGGCCGTATCCAGCGAGGTAGCCGCCATGTAGGCACCATCTTCAGAAAGACAACAAGGGTGAGCCAAGGATGCCACTTTTCAAAGAAGATCGACCATTCCCAGCATCAAAGATGATGGAGTGGACCACGCAGAACAAGCCGGTGACCATCTGGTGCAGTACGAAGGCTAGGATAGGAGTGTGGCGCTTGTAGCCCCAGGTTCTCTAGATTTCAAAAGTTGATCAACAGACCCAACGTGCGGAGGGTGCAAAGCAGATGCGACTACTCGGACTTTTCGATGCCCCTTGGGGAGAAGTAGAGAAGCCCGGATTTGCAGCATGGGCCAGCCTGGAGACAGGAAAAACCAAGCGAGAGGAGCTACGATTCAGGTTAGGGCGGCTTTGCGAGCTTCTACATCAATCTCAACGATCTAGCCGCAATGTTCTATCTATCGAAAACGGCATACTCCTAGACGACCTGGGGAACCCAAACGCCAATGGTTCCCACCAACCGGGATGAAATCGCAATGTCCCGACTCCATACATGAAGGGACAAACTGGATGAGTTCCTGGCGCTTACGGTGTTTATGTTCACAGGAAGGATAGAGAGGCGGGTCGCCACGCGATTGGCGAGCGCCCTTGCAACGCCTGGGAAGGAGTCACAGTGAATTGGGCAGACTGCCTCATGCACTACATGATACCAGCCCTGACCCGCGACATCAATGGGATCCGGAAGGGAACTGGACAAAGGCTCAAACGGCGGGCCACCTCAGCATGATGATCACCTAGATAGTCAACCGAAACTCTGATTCTCCTACCGAAGCAGTTCTACTCAGGCACCATCGGGGAATTGGGGCAGGAGAACAAGCAGGCCCCAGCCAAACCAAAGAAGGGAAAACAACCGGACACTTCAGAGTCTTCGCGAAAACGTGCGAGAGAAGACTCCCTTGCGAGCAAGCCAGGGGAAGAGGACCATGGGGACAGGATCGGAGGGCCTCCACCATGGTGTCCCACCAGCAGCTTCAGGAGTAGAGGCCACCAACCCAAGGCCTACGGAACACGGGGAGGGCCCCGCCAGCCCCTCACAAGCCAACAAAGTGAACAACGAGGAAGACACATGCAACGTGCTAAAGGGGACGTACAAATACTTCAACGCGAAGGGGCTATGGACCTCTACAGTGCACATGGATCTGTCCAAGGCCTTCGGCCAAATATGAAAATCCATAATGGTGACAATGGGTGGATCTCAAGGGGTTACTGCGGAGCATGACACAATAATACAGGAGCTCACAGATAACTACTGAACCGCTCAAAAGGAGGCCCGAGAGTACTCGGACCAGCTCATCAAGGGAATCCAACTTTGGACATCACGGAAGCCGGGAGGAAGCAAGTAGAGGAGACGTGTCAACAGTTAACCGACAACTTGGATCAATTACAAATCAAGTATGACCACATCCAAAAGCTCCACGACCAACTAGGATGGGAGTTTGAGCAGGTCACGGTGGAGGAGCGACAGGTTTTGAGCTAGGATCCACACTTGAGTAGAGCGAAGCAGAGCTTAGCCGGGTTCACCAGAGCTGGTTGCGGCCAAAGAAGAGCTGCACCGAGCCACCACTAGCTCGAAATCATCCCCCCATCTTCCTCAGAGAGACCCACGCCCGAGTCATATAGAGCTTTGGTGACCGTCTCCCCACTCGCGAAGCGCCAACCAATCGAAGAACCACAGGACTCGGCACGGACCATCAGGGAGCTAGAAGCAGCTACAAGCCCAACTCCTCGTGGCAAGGGAACAAGAGCTAACACTCGCAAGAACGGGCACAGCCTAGAGGGTCAACTCAAGCAGGTTCGGGAGCAACAGGTAGGGTCCAAGGCAAAGCTCTGAAGGGTGATCACGCTACGGGAAGCGACCATCACCACATTAAGACCACGCTAGCTGCAACAGAGACAAAATCGCCATGTACCGGGAGCTCCAAGGGGCAGATACCTAGGGCACATGGCCGAGGATGTGCCAACGAATAAGTCCAAGCATCTGGTTGACAGTGGCGACACCGTCAACGGCCAGCTAGCGGGACATCCACCAGCGGGGACAAGTGATGGGACGAAGCGCCGGATAAGGGAGGTACTTTAGGTACAAATTGATGGCGACCAATGTTAGGTAGTGGCGTAACCAGGCGTAGATCCGATCATCCAGACCAACTACTCAAGGTACAAAGGACAACACGCGTGGGGAGGCACATAAATGTGGCAGGCAGGACTCTGTCACCCAGGCGGCAGACCAGTGGGAAGGGCCACCTGCACCTAGAGTCTAGCGGTAGGTAACCCACTATATAAGCCGGAAGGCGAGTAGTGGGTCGGGAGTCAGGTCTACGTCTTATATCTTGCTCCACTGTCGGAGATAGTTTGTACTCAAACAGGCAATATATATATATATATCCATTTTCCTTTTATTTACCTTACAAGCGAGCGTTCCCCACTTGCCCGACTCCTAGGCCCCGCAACACTCTCTGCCCAGTCATCTCAATAGAACTCCCCCTTACCTGTACACAGGCCCTCGTGGCGTCCGGGTAGTGGCCATCCAATACCTTCCATTACTCCTGAGGTAAGGCCTGGCTTGCTGACTGAACCCCGGGGTTGGACGCTCTCAACAGCGTCTTGGCGACCACTGCGAGAAGCACCACATCTGGCCTTCGGAGTCCCAACGACTACACGCTGGATTCCACAACATTCTCACTCAAACGTGAGAGTCTTGCCAGAGTGAAACACATTGACTCAAGTATCACTTTATTTGACAAGAGGTGCAGAGGAAGAAGATTAGGCTTCAGTACATATCAACAACAGAAATGATAGCAGATGCTCTTACGAAGCCTTTGAGCAAAGATCTCTTCAAGCAACATCGCACCAGTATGGGTGTCTTTGATGCTTGGAGTTTGCTGAACTTGCAATTGAGCTTGTACTATCACAATATGCTGTGATTGGCCTTGGAATTTCAAGTTCCATGTCTTCTAGTAAGTGCATTAACCAAGTTGCTTCCTTGGCCATTTGGTTGCTACTACATTACTCTGCCTCCATCGAGGAAGGAGTGATCACCATTTGTAGCCTACTCTTCCAACTAACTAGCCCTCCATCCATGAAAAACAAGAAACCTAAAGTAGACTTCATGTCTTCAATGTTCCCTGCCAGTTGGAGTTAGTATAACCAACTAACTCCATCTTTGCAACATGTGGAACCTATGGACCTCCCACTCCCTCTATATGTGAGGCAGTACCTACTTGTTCCTCATAAGTACCTCAAGATCCTTTTATGCACGTTGTACTAAAGTGGGCATGATACGTGAAAATGGGAATATAAAATAAATTACTAATTAATACTTAAGTTTTAATTATTAATTAATCATTTAATTAATATGTAATTAAGCCTTAAATATTAATTAATTAATTAATTAATCCTTCAATAACCTTACTTAGTAAGGAATATTCCTAAAATATCTTAGAATATTCATATTATTCTAAAAATAGTTTACAATAATGAAGAAATACTATCAAACATAATTACAAATGAAATCATTTTCTTATCAACATGTTAATTTTTTATAAATACTTTCTTCCTATCATACAGAGAAATTTTCATTTTGTCTAAATCATCACTCTCCGGATTAATCAAATCATTTTGGTCAATATCTTGATGTTGTTGCCACCACCTAACACTCTCACGAATGCAATTGGGAGTTGCCATCCTTGTTAATACATAAGATGTGATAAGAAGGTCTGCATAAAGGCTCATCTAAAAATGACGTTCCTTAAGAATAATATTATAAAGCGCCCGGTTGCTATCCTTCATTTTATAAAATTCAAAATCACGAGAAAGAAAAGCTTCAGGAAATGTTGATACGGTGGATACTGCTCACAAAATTTTCGAGATTCTTCTTTCTGAGGCACGTATCCAAGTAGTTCACTAGCTCATCCATGATATCGGTATCAGAATATGGATCGAAAGTGATTGGATGAATACAAGCAATGTTTTGGTTGAGCATAGCCTTCTGAGGAGAGTCGTCTACACTAAATATGTGTTCTTCATTATCCTTAAGCGACTGATCTCCCCATGAGTCCCAATTATTCTTTCATTCTTGAAGAAGTATGGCTTGCTTTCCTTTTTATATTGTGAAATTCGAGAGGTTTATAACATTCGCTGGTCAAAAATCCAATCTTTACGAATCACCTCTTCTGCAACACTACAATGTTTCTTAAGCAAATTCAACAGCGGTGTTAAGTTATGAATCTGCATGCATGACCAAATCCCCACAAGCGCACCCATCTCCTTAAGCTTTTGAAAGAGACGATCCAACCCTGGACGAAAAATAATATCATATCGAAATTTACCATGACAAGGAATGAAATCTCCTTGTTTGATTTCTTTTTTCCTATCCTCGGGCCTTTGTCGATGAAGCAGAACACCATTGACATCCAACAACACAATATGGCCATGAGTAACATGGATAGCGTTGCCTCTTGAATACTTTGCAAATCACTTGTTTGCTCCCTTTCACATTTATCCGTTGCCACTATCTCGTTGCCTATCCCTTCATCATTTAATTGTACATCATCCTTACAAGATTCAGATATTGCATGCGCTGAAGAAATTGATTTCGGAACTGAAGCCAATAAAAATGATGAAAAAACTGAAGTGGCCCCCATGGTAACGATGTTTTGAGCTGCATTATTATCCATTTCCTGCATGAACTCTGTCATTCTGACATGTGGCACAAGAAATTGTCGCCAAACCCCTCTCTTACCTCATGCAATGCTGAAAATCCATGTTCTCAATGTTTCATTACATCTGCAAAATGATAATTAGCTGACCTTAAAATTATCAAGGTATATTATTTACCTTGTTAATGTGTGACCCATGTTTGAACTAAAAGTTAATCCTTGAGAATTTATTTTCTGTACAAATATAAACGAAATATACAAAAATGCCTTATGTTACACTCATTTACAACTATTCGTCACTCTAAGAACTCATTAACAATTCTTCTTCGCTATTACCTTCTGAGTGAGGCGAAGAAGGTCTAAGCCGCTTGTGAGATGGTTCAAGATCTTCTATCTTCTATTGATGTTTCCATGGGTAATGGAGTGTGTGAATGTTCTGTACTCCTCGAGATAACTTCCGGTCTAATATCTGATTGAAGTTCGTCCTCAGACTCCGACATTGAACCAGATTCGTCTTCAGAGCTATCGCACTTATGGAGGGAACTTTCTCAAATACTCCTTTATGGATTCGTTGGGGTAGTCAGTTGAGAACCTATCTATCCACTTGTTCAGGTCCTCAACCATGGTCTTATCCTTTTCAACGGCAAACACACATGTATGCCGAAGGTAACACTCCTTCAAGACGGACCCCCTAGTGCAGTAGTCAAAAACCCACGCATCACTGTGAGGACCCCTGATCAAGTTGACGATGCTCCGTGCCGCTTGACTTGTAATGTTTGGATAACGTACATTGCCGAATACGTCACTCTACCTATCGGTGTATCGGATGGAGGTTCAGGGCCGTTGGAGTGCAAACAGATGCCTGGCCAGTCATTTGGAAGTTTGAAATGTTTGGCGCATTCCTAACAACCAAGTGAACAACCGAATCAATGCACTTCGGATCAGCATCATTCATATAAAATCCTGTCCAACGATGTTTATTCCTCTTGGCAAAGGGAAGGCAAAGGTATCGGTGACATGAGCAAGAATCAAGAAATAAATACCTGAAAAGTAGATATCAGTCAAGAGTGCAAGTATGAATTCAATAATAAATACCTTCTTTGTACATGCTTGCACGGCTAAGTTTCTCCACCAATCCTCTATGTCCTGTCTGTCGAAGGATTTTTTGACACCCGCCGATCCATCACGAACAATTGAAACGGTTTCCTACAAGCAGTGATGGTACCCCATAAAGTCTCCGAATCCAACAACAAACATCTGTAGGGCTTGTCGTGATTCGTAGCATCCTCCTTTATAAGGTTCAACTCGGTTCTCCGCTGCTGAAGGACTGCCATAAGAGAAGGCGTCATCGCAATGTTCTCCTTTTGGCGTTGGCGTGCAATAGATTCTTGCCCAGATCTTCCGATTGATTCACCCATTCGACAAGCATATCATCGTTTGTCACATGCAAATATTTGCTGACCTCTTCGTATGTTGAAGCCGAGGTCCAACCCAGTTTGTGGCAGTGTATTCCCAACCACTCCTTGAAGTGCCTGACCGTCTTCAACTCCATTGCCTTGAGATGAAAAGGAGAGGTGGGGCTGCTGTTGTTAATCTGTAATTTGCCATCAATCACCAAATCAGCCAAGACTTCCATCTCCTCCATCGTTGTTCCATTTAAAGGCTTCAACCATGTGAGCTTGAAATCGTTGTCTACATCCTTTATAGATTGAACAGACTTAGCCTTCGGCGTCTTACTGGGTTTCTTTGCAGACTTCTCTGAGGGCTCCCTTCACTTGTCTGCTTCTTCTTCAGTGTTCCTTTTGCAAAGGATTCCATAATCCCCAACCATTTGGCAAAGATCCTATCCTCGGGACAAGAAATCAACATCATCAAAAGGATGTTTCCTTCCCGCCCACCTGGGCAAAATCAACTGCTACAATTTCTTCAACTCTCTGAAAAAAAGACAGATTAATATACCGGCGAGATAAATCCCGCCCAAACAATTTGCTTACCCGGTAGTCCGCAGATTGTGTATTCCTGCGGTAGCTCTTTGTGGTCGCTGAAGAGATTCCCACACGGCTCGCGTGTGTTTGAACTTCTCCCATATTTTGCTGTTGTAGTGGTTGGTGTCTGCAGCGTCCCATTCCGCCGATAACTTATGGTACTGCTCGATTGTGAGATTCGGCTTCGCTAAAAACGCCGATCTTTTCGTCAGCTTCTCACGGGTATGCTCGGAAAGTTTTGTTGCCATCGTTCCTTTGTTGTGTTCGTCGAGAAGTCGTTGGGCTGCCGTTATTGTGTGCTGGCCACTAATGATGTAGTACTTGATGATTTTCTATTCTCCGTCTGAACCTTCCTCATTTGTTCGGTGTTGTGATCCACACTTTGTCAGCGCCTTTGTTTCTCTCATAGTATGCGCACAAAACACATTATGTGGAACGGTGTAAGAATTGTCGTCCTTCATCTTCTCCATGAGCTCAGCTACACGTTCCTGTTGAGTGGCCTGTAATTGAAGTTTGGGTTGACGCTGCAATTTAACCCTACACTCATAAATTATCATCCAACATCATTTCCTTGTGGCTTATTGCAGCATGGGATGCCACAGGTGCAGCTGACAAAACGATGATGATTTTCTTCTACGATCCAATCAACATGTGTGATCCCCGATTGATGCTGTTCTAATGTTCTCGGCACACTCTTCCAGCTCCCGAAATTTCTAAGCAAATTGAACGTGATCTGTAAAGAACCTGAGACCAAGCCACCCTCTCAATCTCCTTATGATGTCGCTGTGTTCTTCTTCAATGTGAAGAGGGACGATTGCTCCACTTGTGATTTTCTGTATTGTGAAGCAAATCTCTGAGAATACACCTACTCGATGAGTCTGAAGATCTTCGAAGTAGACATCCAGTTGGATCCCCTCCATAGATGGGCTTTCGTTGAGTTGAAGAAGAACTCCAGGTCAACATCATTAGTGAACACGTGAACGTCATTATCCACAAGTCGACAAAACCACCCGAAATTAATGTTGTAACTGGCGACCTCTGGATCCGAGAACGTGACATTGGATGGAACAAGGCATATGTGTCGAGCATCGTTCAATCTGGGTTCGCAGCATGCTTTCGGATGCTTGACTAGCACACCCACTTTCCATTGTTTTGCTTGTCCATGCGATGTGACAGAGGTTAGTTTGACAGCAACCATGGTTGTTCCAATGCGCTTCCCGTTTTTTGAAATATGGCCAAGTTGATTCCAGAATCCCCCTGCCCATCTCTTCTCCTGCTCTCTCTTAATGTCACCTCAATTCCACATCTGAATACAAAAATGATTAGTTCAAGCAATATCCGAGTATAACAGATTTTATTTTAATTCTTACCCAGAATTTGACGACGACTCCATACTAATGACTCGATCTCCTTGTTTAATTAAATCGTCCTTCTGCAAAATAATACACTATGAATACAAATCATATAAAAACGCACACACACTTGTATAAACCCGAATATACAAAAATAATACACAGAGAGAAGTAGACGAATTAACTGTCCAAAGCTCACATTTGTGCTAGTGCAAAAGAAAGATAACATTTCGTTTTAGAACCACCACAAATGTGAGCTCTGGACAGTTTTACATAGATTCCTAGCTTTTACTCGAAATATTATGATAAGATGATAAAAGTAAATAAAATGAGATATGCAACTTATATATACTAATACACATATATATTCACATGGAAGGTGCGGCGGGATTAATCTCGCCACCCCTTCAATGCCTCCTGAAAGAGTGGGCGGGATTAATCTCGCCACCTTTCTGGAGGCCTTGAACGGGAGTGCGGAATTAATCTTGCCACCCTTCTCGGTCTCAGAGAGAACTGGCAGGATTTATTTGGCACACCCCTTCAGTGACTCCAGAAAGGCGGCGGGATTAATCTCGCCCACCATGTAAGGGATGGTTAAATGAATCTCGCCCCCTTCCCAGTCCTCCATTGGTATGTTGTAAACCTTCTACGTCTCAGACAGAAACGTTTGGGATTGGTCCGACTCACCAATGGAGAAAAAGGAAGGGTGGCGGGATTCATTCCTCCAAAGCATTGAAGGCTCGGGATTAATCCGCCCGGCCTTCACTCGGTCCCTATGCGGCGGGATTAATCCCGCCGGACGCCAATTCCCTGCGAATCGGGCGGGATTAATCCCGCCGCCTAGGCCTTAGGCAGGCCTTTGGCGGGATAAATCCCGCCCGATTCGGCAGGGCATGCGTACGCGGCGGATTAATCCGCCCCAGGCCCAGCACGCCCTGGGCGGCGGGATTAATCCCGCCGGAACGCCAATGCCCTGTGCAAATCGCGGGATTAATCCCGCCGCCTAGGCCCTTCAGAAGGCCTTTGGCGCGGGATAAATCCCGCCCGATTCCGGCAGGGCATGTGTACGCGGCGGATTAATCCCGCCTAGGCCCACACGCAGCCATGCGGCGGGATTAATCCCCCGGACGCCATGCCCTGTGCGGAATCGGCGGGATTAATCCCGCCGCCTAGGCCCTTCGGACAGGCCATGGCGGTGGGATAAATCCGCCAGATTCGCGCAGGGCATGCATATGCGGCAGGATTAATCCCGCCGCCTAGGCCAGCACACAGGCCATGGCAGGCGGGATTAATCTTGCCACTCATGAGGCTAACCAAATAGCCTGCCTGAAGGCGGCGGGATTAATCTCGCCGCCGAGGGTCTAACCATATAGCGACGGGATTAATCCCGCCGCTACACACACATATATATCTATATGTATATATGTGTGTAGGAGAGTGCGTGTGTGTGCCAGAGATAAACAAATCAGATAAAATTATACTGATACACACACACATATGCATATGTATATGTTATCATATGTGTGTGCTAAAAAAATTATACAGATACACACACACACATATATATTTGTGTGTGTGTGTGTATGTGTCTATATATATATATATATATATATATATATATATATATATATATATATATATATATATATATATATATATATGTATATATATATGTATGTATAGGAGTGTGCGTGTGTGTGTGAGAGATAAATAAATAAATAGAATTATACAGATACTGGTACACATAATATATGTATGTATATTATATGTATATAGGTATATATATATATATATATATATATATATATATATATATATATCTGTGTGTGTATATGTATACGAGTGTGAGTGTGTGTGCGAGAGATAGAGATCTAAATTATATTATTAAAATACACACACATATAAATATATATGTGAATAAAAATAAATAAATAAACTCAGGAGTGTGCGTGTGAGAGAGAGAGAGAGATCTCACCTGTGTGTGAGAGAGGATCTGATCTCACAGCCGCTGCCTCTGCCGCCTTACTTCTTGAAACCCTAGGAATATACCTAAACCCTAAAAGGAATAGAATATATATTAACCCTAATTGAATATTCCTTTTAAGAATATTAAAAAGAATAAACTATAGATTCGCCCTAAACGAATATTCTTTTATTATATTATCAGCGTGTGCGTGTGCATGGGTGTATCACATACACCCCAAGAATAAAAATCATGCAGGGGTTTAACATGTGTGTGTACATGAGAGTGTTAAAGTTTCACGTGCAGCAATACATATATACACACATAGTATTATATACATAGACATACATACATATTAATACATATTAATATTAGAGAGACAGAATACATATTATGGATCATGCGTTGTGTATGTATGAGAGAAGAGAGACAATACATATTATGGATTATGCATGGTGTATATGTTTGAGAGAAGAGAGAGAGTGTTAACAAATTAAATTCATACACATTGCATATATTAGTACACACATATACATACACACATGTATACACATAAACATACATACATATTACATGTGTAAATTCAATGTGTTACATAGGGTTTAGGGTTAGGATGGATCATGCATGGTGTGTATGTATGAAAGGAGTGAGTGTTAAAAAATTAATTTTGTACGCATTGAATATATTAGTACACATATATACATACACATATTATACACAGATATACATTATACATATTACATAATAAATCAATACATATTATGGATCATGCATGATGTATATGTATGAGAGAAGAGACAGGCTACATATTATGGATCATGATCATGCATGGTGTGTATGTATAAGAGAAGGGATATGCATGGTGACACTATGTATGTATGAGAGAAGAGAGAGAGTGTTAACAAATGAAAATCGTACACATTGCATATATTAGTACACATATATACATACACACATGTATACACACAGACATACATATATATTACATGTGTAAATTCAATGTGTTACATACACACAGACTGAGTACATATAGATCATACATGCGTTGAACATAATGTTTTTCAATAAAGAAGCAACATATAATTTCTCAAGTTTAGTTTAGGGCAATGTGCATGTGTGTGTATATATGTCTCTGTAAGTGCTTCTAATGCGTGTGCATGGTAATATATCAATGAATGGATTGTGTTTATATATGTGTGCAAAACAAACATCGAATAATTAAGAAAATAATATTAATAAACACAATATGAACATATTTTAAATTATACATAATAATATATGATTTTATTTAATATATAGCCATATATAGTTTTAATAATATATATTAATTTAATATTGATAATAAGGTTTAACACTAAATATTCTTGAAATAAAAAGAAATTAATTGAGAAAATCCCATTAATATATACAAATGTAGATCAAGTACTGAAATATTAACTAAATTAATTATGATAATCATGTTTAATATTGAAATATTCTTGGAATAATAAGAAAATAATAAAGAATATCGCATTAATATAAAGAAGATTAATTACTCAAGTAATTAAGAAAATGATATTAATATACACACTATGACTTCATTAGCTCTTCAAACCCATTGCTTAACATATTTATCATATGTCAATATCCAACATTCCATTATATTATAGTTCATCACCATAGTCTGCTTCTGGAGTTACACTCTGGAAAACATGCACTATAATGAGAGCTTATTTTACAACTTCTGTCAGAATGTAATGTTTCCTCTTATGTTTGAATATGCCCCATTTTTCCGAAGTCAAAGACGCACATTTGAACATAAGTCTTTCCCCATTTGAACACTATTGCTGGAAATGATATTGAATCTTAACCTAAGCCAAAACTCAATAGATACTATATGTTTTCAAATCATGTGTTATCCCAAATTCAGACACCTTAAAAAAAATAAAAAATTTCAATAATGTGTAAACTTAGCATATCACATGATCCACTTCACAAGACTTAGTTTGTAAGTTAGAACAAACTAACACGCCACATCTTGTGAAAGTATATGGTAAAAAACCTGAACATTCATAAGGTAAAGTAACCTAGAGAAAACGTAACCTGGCATGCAACTTGGAAGTTGCCCCCGAGTGCTACCTTTGACATTGGAGTCCATAACCCACACTCACTTATTAAGTAGATGTTCTTTGAAGAGTTATAGATCTCAGGACCAACTCTTCGCGCAAAATTCAGACGTTAGCCGAAAGTGATAAAGTACTTCAAAAATTTAAAACTAACTAAACCATGAAACACACTACAACTTTAGACAGTCCTGCTGACCACAGAGAATGGCTCCGATACCAATTGTCAGAGTTTTAACCTAAAGGGCCAACACGTGGCTACCAGGTGGCCATTCGGCGTCATCACTTTATGTGAACAACGCTAAGTTTTCCAGAATAACCTCAATGACCCCTAAGGTTAGACTCTAATGCCCAAGTGGACAGGAGACTTAGGGTTTAGCCTAAGTCTCCCTAGAATGTCTGCCCCCAAAACCCTTAAGGGATAACCCTAGTTGACTTAGGGTTTAGCCTAAGTCTCCCTAGAGTGTCTACCTCCAAAACCCTTAAGGGATAACCCTAGTTGACTTAGGGTCTTGCCCTAGAAGACCTAGACAGGCTCATGCCCTAACCCCCATCAAGGAGACGTGTGTTCCACATACCCTGGACAGAGCTAAGGCATTGTCACTTACCCCTTGAGGAATCACCCTCATCCGGGAGTACAACCTTTTAGGGCGACAAGGGGTACCCTAAACCACGACTAACCCCTAAGGGTTTGAGTGGCCAAGTTATACCCTAGACCTAGGGCTAGTACTTAGTGAGGACACGAGTGTGTGCCGTAAGCGGACACGGGTGTTCTGCTAAGCAAACTCCTTAAGGTTAGGTTTGGGATAATCCTAAGCACATGACCTTGCGAGTGCCTCATGAAAGGGCTCCTGCTAACATGTTTAGGTTGTTCAACCCTTGAATTTTAGGGAGAAACACTCCCTTAGCCAAGTGTGCCAATGCACACCTAGTTATGAGACCTAACCTCCCTTGAGCGGATGCCCAAGGCTTAGCACCCTAGTGCAAGCACAAGCATGTCTGTTTGCTAAAGTATCCAACCCCTTGGCAACAAGCCCATGACATAACGCCAAAGGGCGTGCCTCAGGCGTTGCACCATGTGACGTTTAGCCCAGTGTCACATCTCCATGTGACACTGCCTTCCCCGATGTGGGCTATCATGCTATAGCCCTTAGATTCAAGAGTTGCACCAAGTGCCACAAACGTGGCTCCTAAATGCCAACTCTAGAATCCCTCAATGAATCCTCAGGAACCAGGTAACGTGAACCTGTCAAAAAAGATCTCACGCCCACAGTTGGACAAGGACACGAATGTGCCTTGCTTGGCTATGAGTGCTATACCTAGCTTGATGTGGAGGAGTAGGCTGGAGACAAGCCTCAACCTTTGCCTCTTGGAACGTGCATTCCGACAAGACCTCCCAGGCATGGATTCGTCAACGTTAAGGGTAAGCTACCCCAAAGGTGGGACGTACCCCTGGCATCTGGAAGTTAGGGCGGCACAACAGAGGGTTGTACCTTAATGACACAAGCTAAAGCTTGCACCAACAGAAGAGCAACGAACTCAGTCATGAACCCAGGAGCTCTCTTACATATACTTTACCTTATTTATGTGACGGAGCCCCCCCCCCTCTCTTTTCCTATATGTGTAAGTGGGATGGCACTGAATTTTAGCCCCTTAGATAAATTAACAATATGAGCCTATAACTCACCCTTACTCCTACCCCTAAACCTACCCAAGGGGGTGGGGGTTTTAGGGCGTGGGTTAGGGAAACCCTAAGGTTAGGTCAACCCTAGGGGTGTTCCTAACCCTACTTAACACGTCGAACTCATCTGCAAAGACCAATCAGCCTATTTGAGACATCAAAATTAGGGGTGGGTTTCTAGAAGGTAAGTTCTAGCTTCGCTTAGAGTTTCCTGCAAATACCTAATAACACCCGGCCGGACCATCACCAAATACCCAAGTGCACTAAGCGAGCCTATTTCCTACTACATCTAAGGTCCATCAACATAGTACAGTAGGTAACAACAGTCAACATCCAAAGTAAAGGGTTAAGTCATAGTAAAAACTATGACACCGGAAATGGAATTTTAGGAGGGTTCTCCTGTATTGTGAAATTTGGATGAAGTCAAGGCTGACACAGAATATACAGAGTCACAAACAAACAGTAGCACGAGTTTTCCAGATGATGGCTTGCCTGCTGATGGATGAGGTGATTCTCTTTCTTCATGAGATTGAGGTTGGGAGAGGCATCATCACAGCTATAAATCCAATGGAAGCAGTGTCAGAAGAGAAACTAGGGTCCGACTTCGTGGGTGTAGTTGTGACAGAGGTTTCACCTAATGGCATCCTGGATCCCTTGAGGTGGCGAACATCTGAATTAAGACGGCAAGATGGTTCAACATATTCTGGGTTGGATTTCAATAATAACAACCCGGAAGAACAACTCATATTTGAAGAGGTTCCTTGCATTGGTCCTATTGTAAGAAAAAGGCGATTCATGGGTTGTAGATCTTCCCCTGCAAGTTTCAGCAAGAGGGTAAGATGGATCCTACATCTTCCGAAAGTGTTACGAGCATTTCCACGATTGACTGCTGCAAGAAGAAGTGTTGTCAGATGGCAGACCGGAATGAAATTACCCAATGTAGACATGTCTTTCGTATGCTCACCCAAAAGCAAAGGCATGAGTTTGTATATGCTGCACTAACTGGGTGTATTGATGGAATGGCCTCGGACATTATCAGAGTACATCCATGGTATTTAATAAGGTGGCCATCTGCTTCAAAGCTTGGTACAGTATATACGGGATCCCAAAGACCACGTTCTACCGTCGGAGGGATGAGTGGCTAGATGGAGCGCGAACCTCAGTACATGGGAACACTCGCTTGGTCAAAACCCGCTCTCACATTATGGCAGCCATAGAGATACTCAAGGCTTTTGTGGAAGCAAATGCAGACAGGATGCCTCACAAATGCCGAACCACAAATGCAGGGGTCAGGGAAAATCTCAAGGTTTTGCCTTCAATCTACACTCAATTGAAGCTGTGTGAACATGTGAACAAGTGCCTCAGATGGGGCTCAAGCAATCTGCACTGGTACCTTCAACATACTCATTTTAAGGATGTGGAGATTGCAAAACACTCTAGCTTTTTAAGTGTGACACTTGTACATCATTGAAGGCTGCAGAGGCTTGTGCAAAAACCTTGGTGGAGATCACTCCATTCAAAAGAAGATGGAGGCCCACATGATTGCACAACAAACTTGCCGGTCTCAGTACTATGCACACCGCATGCTTTCTGTGTCACGCCCATCAGAGTACCTGTGCTTGATCCATGACAAGATGGATCATTCAAAGACCAGCATTCCAAAGCTCTTGCAACACCAAAGTGCCTTGGAAATGTCATGAAACTTCCGATTTCATTGACAGGTGTGCTAACACATGGACACGGTTGTGAGTCATATGGACACTTTTCACTTCCACATTGGTCTAGCGACTCCAATTTCACTATTGGGTCGTTGCCATGTGTTTCAGAAACCTTGAAGCCCACTCACAGACAAGTCCTATCAGTGATCTCAAAGTGAAGAAACAACACCTTCAACCTTTACATAATGCTCTCATGAACACGTCTGCACTTGAGGCTACTTGGGAATATGAGAGGCATTGTCAGCAACCTGCACAAAAAACAGATGGCCCTGTTGAGAGTTCAGGTTCAGTGGAGGGATCTAGCTCAAATAGTGTACATGTGTCCTCAACATCAAATAAGCTTCCTCGTCATTTGCTTTTACAGATGGATAATTGTGCAGGCGAGAACAAAAATAGGTAAATCATTTTACTTAAGGGTTTCTCAAGCTCATACTTACTTTTATTTTCTAGATATGTGCTAGCATACTTGTCAATGCTTGTTGCCAAAGGTGTGTTTGAAACAATCACGCTCAGTTTTCTTATGGTTGGTCACACTCATGAAGATATTGATGCGTTCTTCAGCAAGGTCTCCAACTCTACAAAAAGGACAAGTGCACTTACCTTACCGCATATGATGAATCTTTTTGAAAATTGCATCTCCAAAAAAAGTTGTGCTTTGCTTGTGACTGAGGTGCCAGACTTCAAAAAATTTCTCAAGGAGTATATAAAAGAAGTGATTCTTTAGTTGGTCACCTTGTGCCGCTACAATTCTTTTTCTCCATACGAGATGGTATACCTATTATGCAGTACAAGTTACGGCCATCAGAGCAGGAGTGGTTACCGAAAGAGGGGTTAATGCTCTTCAAAAGTGGAGAGAATGGAAAGCCACTTCTCCCAGAAGGACAACCAGACCCTATTCCATTGAGTGCCCAGCTCAAGGAACAAGAGGTTATTATTGATGGCATCAAAAAATATGTGGCATGGGTTCAAAAATCGATGCCAAAGAATTCTGATAAGGCAACTGGTTACTCAGAACTATATAAGCATGTGGTCGACTATTGGGAGACTGTTGTTCGAGAGTTGGAAGGGCCTACTGTCACAAGTACAGAATTGCAACACCCTTTTTGGCCTAAAACAAGGTGGCGAGAGGAGATTGAAATGACATCACTGAGCACAGACGACATAGAAGCCAGTAGTGATGTGGAAGTGCAAACCCCACACTTTGTTGGACAAAGGAACCAAAAACCTAAAGCATACTTTGATTGCTGCCAGGATCTTCAAAAACTAATGATGGTTCTCATTACTCCAGATGCGTCATATAATCAGCCTATTTGGATGGGTCAAATTATCGACACACCTGAAGTAATCACAAAAAATAGTATTGTTAAGGTTGCATGGTTCAAACCACAAAAAAGGCGACACGAGAAGGAGAGCGAAAGATATAATGGATGCCTAGAGAAAACATGGTCTCCCAATCAAAAAGACCCAGCATGTTTTATAAATGTTAAATCCATTCGATATGGGTGGATGTCAAGAAGCGTTGATAAAGTCACGATTAACAAAACTGCAAGGGAATGTATGTTTTCTGAAGCTTAAAGCAATTACAAAATTATAAAATATCATATATTTAATATTCATAATTATTATAAACTCTTTAATAATAGTACCAAATTGTTTACTTAACTATATAAATTTAAAAAATGATATGGAAGATTGACTATATTATTATAGGATTTTATATATATATATTATTACTACTACAAATTTTTAATTAATAATGTTATATTTAAATATTAATATTTTAATAACAACATCAATATTTATATAATGTACCTCTTATGCTCTTCCTTAATTGTTATATTAGGCAATATATTATATAATTTCTACTTTTATAATGTTATTAATTTTTGTTCAATGAATGCTATAATTTATTAAAGGGTCGAATACAAAATAGAATATTCTAAAGAATATTCTTTTCAAACATATATTCTAAAGAATATTCTTTAATATTAGAAAATGTTAATTAAATAACTAAAATTGCTAATTATTAGGAAATGGGATTATAGCCATGCCCATTTTAGTTACAACTTGCATTTTTCACTACTATCCAATGAGCCTCACTTGGATTTGCCACAAAGTGGGAAACAACTCCCACTACAAAAGCCAAATATGGATCTGTTGAAATGGCTAGGTATAGAAGACAACCAACTGCTTGACGATAGGGAACCTAGGCCATGGCTCGCTTCTCCTCCTCAGATGTCGGCTTTTGAGCATTAGTGAGCTGAGCTTTCACGTCCATGGGGTACTGGCCAACTTGCTGTCCTCCATGTTGAACTTGTTAAGAAATTCATGAACATAATGGGCTTGGGAGAGTTGCATTACGCATGTTGCTCTATCTCTAAAAACTTGTATCCCAAGACAATAACACAGGTCACCTGCTACTGAGATCTCAAACTGAGATCGAAACTTCTATTCGAAGAATGAAGTTGACTAGAAGCCATGATATTATCGTCCATATACAATGCAAAGTAAGCAAAATCTCTTCCATGGCAAAACACGTACACATTTCCATCGACTGAAGACTTCCAAAACTAGATGGAGGTGAAAAACCAGTCCACATGGTTATACCATGCAAGGGGAGATTTCTTGAGACCGTAAAGAGCCCTTCCAAAGACTGCAAACTTTGTGTTCTTGGCCTTTCTTCATGAAACCTTCAGGCTGAGTGGTGTATTCTTCCCCCTCCAACAAAAAGATGAACCTCCAAATCCATTTGAGCTGTTATCTGAAGAATGAGACGAATGGAGGCCATCTTCACCATTGGTGAATAAGTTTCATAAAAATCCACTCCAGCAATATGTGAGAATCCCTGTGCTACAAAACGAGCTTTATACCTGAGAACCTCTCCCTAAGCATTTAGCTTGCGCTTGAAGAGCCACTTTGTAGTCACAGCTCTCTGACCTGGGGAAAGAGTTACCAAATCCCAGACTCGGTTCTTGAGGAGAGAAGTATACTCCTCCATGGTAGCCTTTCAATCTGCTGCCTCATGTGAAGCTAAAGCCTCATGCACTGTTCATGGCTCCCGAGAGTACTTTGAGGTGAAAAACAAGATTATGTGATCATCAACTTCTCTTGCTTTCAAGGACTTGTAGTTGATCCTCCCACTTCTGGTGATGGTGTTGATCGACCGAGTTGGATTAGGGACTTGTGGAGGTGCTTGCAGCTCCTCCTTTGGAACCTGCTCAAGAGGAGGAATCTCCTCCTCGCTCTCGAGCTCCTCCTTAGTTGCTGAGGATGTCAGTGAAGCCCGGTGCTAAACTCTTGTTCTGAAGTGTCTTGGGGTTGGGGGAGGTGGGGGTGTAGCTGTCCTCTGGCCCTGAGAAACCACCAGCAGTTCCTCTTTGAGTAGAACATATGCCCCTAGATAAACCTACACCTTAAATCGATCCTTGTAAAAAACAACTTCATTAAACCGAACATCACAGTTCACAATAATTTCCTGGTGAATCGGATCGTAAAGCTTGTATGCCTTGCTCTCATGGCAATATCCTACCATGATGCACACTCGACTCTTTGCCTCTAGCTTGTGTTGAAGTGAATCTGGAACATGTGCATATGCCAAACACCCAAAAACTCGAAGATGCTTCAAATTGGCTCTCCAACTTGTCCACATGGTGAAGGGAACTTCTCCACTAATGCTCCTCGCTGGAAGTCGATTACGGATGTAGGTGGTTGTGTTCAAGGCCTCTGCCCAATAGCTGAGCGGTGTTCCTGCATGCATGAGCATGCATCTTGTTGTCTCGACTAAGGTGCGATTCATTCTCTCGGCAACGCCATTTTGTTGAGCCGAGTATGGAGCTGTGTACTGCTGTTGGATCCCAAACTCCTCGCACAGCTTCCTAAGTGTGCCAACTTGGTACTCGCCTCCTCGGTCACTCTTGAGTGTATAGATCTTGAGGCCTTGCCACACGATTTCTGCTATAATCTTGTAGAGTCAAAAGTTCTTCGCCACCTTAGATTTCTAGATAACGATTTATAAATGTCAAAAATACTTCTTTCTACTCAATGATGAACATGCATCGGTCCACACACATCTGTGTGCACCAATTCTAGAGGTTGAGTGGTCTTATAGCAAATGCCCTTACTGAGAAATGGCTATGGATGTTGCCGTCTGAAGCTACAAGCCTCACAAAACTAGAGGCTCTCTCCCATCACTTGAAGCTCTAGAAGATGAGCTTGATCACGAGCCACTTCATGGATCGCTACCTCGTGTGCATGACCAAGTCACTAGTACCATTGAAGAGTCTCATGGCGTGTCAAAAAAATCTATTTCTTGGATACTATCAATGTTGCGTCGAGTCTATAGTTGCCAGCATACCTCTGGCCTCATGCTATCCTGACTCCTCTCTTGTTGGTGTAGATAATCTCATCCCCCTTTCCAACCAGCATTTGCTAAAAAAAGTGTTTCACCAAGTGTGAGAACAAAGTGTACTTGTCAAAGCTCCACAATCTCACCATTGCATAAGCGAATCTTCATTGTGCCAACTCCAACAATGCTGAAGGGTCGTCAATCTCCTATGAAAACCCCTTCTCCCTCTGGAACTAGTTGGTAAGTCTTTTGAAAGTGGCAAATACTAGGGTGCAATGAACATTGGCACAACTGTCCAACCAGAAAACATTTTCTTCCTCCCAAGAGTTCATATTAGTCATCACCATGAGGATCATTCAGTTATTACCCTTGTTCTTCAACTCGCTTGCTTGTGGCATTCCTGCTGCCTTGTTTGGGCAGGTTTTGTTCAAATGCCCCATCTTCTTGCAATAGTTACATGGTCCAAACTTTGACAGTGAAATGGAGCCCTTGTTGGCATTGCTGCTGCTCTTAAAGTTGTAAGCACTGCTCCCACTTCAAATTATTGTGGATTGAAGTAGCTTCTCTGCTTCACTTGACTCGAAATGTACAAAATTTGTGGAGGAACAAAGCTGGAATGACCTTCAGTACCACTGGCCTCTCCTTGCGGATATGGATCATGAGTTATTACTAGAGCTTGAATATCTGCATATGACAGGCCTGGATTATTCTCCAGGGTCATCTTCAAATTTACTTATCTGGCCTAGTAAAAGCTCCGAAAAGAACCGTTGAATTCAAGCTCGAAAAATTTCCTTTGAGAGAGACCACAGACCTGGCATGATTGCCGAAAATGAAGCTCTCGTAAAGAAATCGTGTCCGTTCTCTGGCATGGTTACTGAAAATAGAGCTCTTGTAAAGAAATCGTGTCCGTTCCTCGGCGGCAAAGGGATATGCCCAGAGAGATGCTTAAGCAACGTAGATATCGACCAAAATTTAAACAAAGAAGAGCTTACACTTCCGTTGGTAGATGTCTTTTAAACTGCCAAGTTCCAGATAGAACTTAGTTTAAAAGACATCTATTAGGAAGTGAATCAGAAATTAAAATCTACTCCAGGTAGAACTTCGAATGTAGATTTTAATTTCTGATTCACTTCCTAATACATAATAGAGATTTAACACACAAACACACCAGATCTATTCATGAACCGAATCTAAGCTGCTTCCTCCTCCCAATCATCCGCATAAGCAAGTGGAAGCATACGTTTAACAACGGCCCTTTCCAGCTTAGATGAACCCTTTAAGACGTCTACATGAGTTAAGGCAAGCTGCTTCAACCGAGTCACCACCCCCTCCCCAAGAAAGCGGAGAGCAAAGTCCAACCCATGCACAACCACCACTGTGTCTCTTACTTCCACCATGCTTTCGGGAGATCCAATCTGAACAGCACACTAGCCGCCTGGTGGAACTTGTCATCTGCATCGAGCATCTCGACTGCTTTGGTGACACATCATCATTCTTCCTGTTCTTCACTTGGCCCGGCAAGCTCATCTGAACCGTATACTCCGTGTCGTAAATCCTAGGCTTCTTCGCCTCTCGTGGGGGATTGATCCTTGTCGGAGTTGAACCTGAGATACAAGCCTTGCCGGGCAAGCACAAGTCACCACCGTCTCATTTCTCCTGTTCACCATGGCAGCACACCTGTCAAAATACTCGTCCAGCTTCTTGGATGTGGGTGGCAGCGTGGTTGGCAAAAAGCAGTTGAAGAACAGCTCCACGTCCAGGCTGCAGCAGTTGTCCTTGAGCTGCCTCACGATCTCATTCCAAACAATTTGGACAAGAAGTCCTCCATGCTGACAGGCTTGATGTAGTTTTCATCCTTGGTCAGCTGATGCATTGCCAAGATGAGTACAATCCGGGCAACCATCTCTCCTCGTATGCCCTCCAGCACCAACCCGTCCACACAGACTCCAATCAGCTTGCGCAGGAAGTGATCGAGGTAAGCATCATTGTCCCAGTGGAGGAGCTGCGCAGCAGCAGCAGCGAGTGCCGGTTCTGCTGCAGCCACCGTGAAAACCCGCTTCCTGTCGGGTGAAATCCTGATGATAGACCTCATGTGTCGAGCTGCCAGCTCCTGCGGAAGTGTCCCCCAGGCTACCACATCCACTCCAATGAGTGCCGCAAAAACTGACACTGCAACATCCCTTGTCACCCATAGGCACTTCTTCATCAAGCAGCTCCTTGCTGGACACCATCTCTACTTCTCCACCAAGCAGCTTCTTCCTGGCCAAGTTGATAGTGGCCGTAACTTGTCGCAGATTCAACAGAATCATAATATGCCGCCCACAACGGCCTGCCATATCGCAAAACCCGCTGCCCTGTCGCCACTGCTGCTGCTACAATTGCCCCTGTTGACCAGAATGTCACTTTCTCCAATGAGGCATATAGGGTTGAAGAGCTTGTTCATCTGGCTAAGGTTCCGCACACGGCACTGGGGTCTTCATCATACGAGCTTGCCAAATCGGCAACCTTCCTGTCCGTCCCAAGCACCATACTCATAAACTTGCCCGTAGCAGTAGCACCCGTCGTAGTAGCAGTAGCAGGAACGTACGTGAGAGCCCTGCGAAATCTTGAGAATGCCTGACTCTTGAGCTCCCCAGCCTCGTCCACACACAGGAGAATCATCTTTCCTTCTGGAACCTTGTCAAGCTCCACCTTATACTTTCCTCCTACCAGCTTGCACATTTGCCGTAGTAGTCGGTCAAGATTGCGTCGGTGACCACCTTCAAATCGCATGGCTGCTCAGGTGCACCTGCAGCAACCACGTCCTTCAGCCGCAGGTATTCTCTGTGAATGTCGCCACACAAGCCTCCAGATTCTTGCCGGTCTCTCCATTCTTTGGGACAGTACCCACTGCTGTTCAAAGTAGACAATGCGGCCAGCACTAGAGCCACAATATCGGACTCTCTGCTCCAATCGCTCTCAATGATGTCGGCCAGATGCTCCGTTCGCGCAGGATGGCCAGACTGCTTTGATCCCATGCACGAAATGTAGACCACGAAGATACCATGAGACCAAAGCTCGTTAATCAGCCTGGACTTGCCCCATCCACTACTCTGAACCAAAGCAAACAGCGGAGCGTACCATTCCTCCGGTTTCCACTCGCGGGCATAACGTTGGAGTGTTCCTATGAAATACCTGCTCACCGGGTCCGACCAAACGAATGGAATTCGCCAAGCCCTTCTTGCTGCTTCCGCATCGACCGCTGCCGAAATTCTAGACGGCTCCTCCGCAGGCCCGACTAAATTCTTCGACGGAGCGACGAACTGCCGAAACTGTTCCCACGTAGTGCAGGCCATCAGCTGCGTTGCAAAGCTAGCCTCTTCGAAGCGGCCTGATCTTGCGAATGCAGCTTGCCACTGCGGCCCCAAATTGCAAAAAGCAGCTACCTCCCTGGCAAAATCTTCTCTGTTGCCGAGCCCCAAGAGGAACTGCTTCGCCAACAGGAACAGCCCTTGCGCCATTGCTTGCGCTGGCCCTAATTTCGCCGTGGCAGCGAGCGGTCTAGATTATTTGGATTAATCATGATCTAATAAATCACAACAACAGAGGGAAGTTGTTGTTCCGATGGCACTGGACGGTCCTCAGAAGGAAGATTCGATGTTAATGGATACCTCACCCGCACTACACTTCTGTTTCAGTCCGATTCCAGTGGCAGTGCGGATGTGGTGCGAGCCAACCCACCCCAGTACGGCCGGTTCCGGGATATGATCTAGCGAAGTTGCGTCTAGGGTTACCACACTGAAGCTGGATGAAGCAAGGCACTCTGCTTTCCACCCCTCGGCTCCTTTCAGGCGACCCGATAACAAGGGACTGAACGTTCCCATCAGTGTGGTTTAGGAGAAGATAGATTCACACAGTTTGTTTGTAAACTTACATCACGTTAGTACACATACATTCGCTAATTTGTGTATATATCTACTGTATGACTAGCATCATAACCCAGTTTATCATATTAGAGTAGCACATAAATGTGGGGAGGTGGCCTACAAGTACCAAATGGTTGTTGACCACTGTACAGATATCCAATATATACTTGCTTTGGACTTTATATATGCCAAAGATATGTGTGTGTATTTTTTTCAGTAAATATTCTCTTTGGAGATTCTTCAAGTCCAAAATCCTAGCTGGAGACCATATGCAGACCTCTCAACATGCACACACGGGCTTAGATTTCTTAGATCATTCCACAAGTATAAAAGTATAAAGCGGCTCATATCTTCAAGCTGCTTTCACTTTTGTTCTTGCAGATAAAAGACAATACATATATAAATACTTTAAATGGAAATAATACACACACACTTTAAACAGCAATTATTACAAGATGTTATATGCATGCAGTATATGGTAGCTGTTCACTCTTTCTCACACACACACCACACACCCTCTCTTCTAAACACACACACACATATGCTATTATGTTATTGTATTATACGTCCGCCTCCAAATACTCGTACCATACATAGTCATGACCGTGAGTTTAAAATTGAGGGCTCAAACATTAATTAAGCTTCTATTAATTTTATTTATAGAAGATCTGAGAAAACTTCCAGATACAACTTCTTTTCAGCTAATTGTCTCTTTTTCACAAACAAAAAGTGTACACATTTTAAGGACGCAATGACACTGATGACAAAACTACATATCTATTTAAGAATTATATTTTAAATGTGAATTTATGCGTTCAAGGTTTCACATAGTCACTTGTGTGCGTACCACTTACGTACACGGAGGCGGTATCAGGATGCTAAGCGCAGGGTTTGGTGGAGTATCGTCTGCAAGACATTCTTTGACTCCTGCATGTGTATTATACATGCCAACACCATGTGCCAAATTAACAACAATATGCATAATATACCTTTGATTGACATGTATATCGACTAAGTCCATGGAGTATTTATTCGAACGAATGTAAAACTTTATCAATATACGATGTATTAATGTCCTTGCGGTGAACAAGAACAAAATAAAACTAAAAGCATAAATACATAGACATTTTTCAATGGAAATCTTGTCGAAGCTCCTGTTGAAAAATTTGAATGCCATACAAAAGAAGTGTCTATTAAGGAAGGTGTGAAGCACCTGAAATTGTCTTTCATTGGGTACATCGTACCATTGCCCAAGTCACGAGTGCCCATATAGAACGTTGACACGATGCGTCGATTCTGACTTCCACCCACATGGGATAAGTCCACGCCTTTGCCTTTCTGAGTGGAATAGAGAATCTAAGTCAGGACAATAGATCGAGGTATCACACAACCAAAGTGAAATAAATAAATAAAGTGTTAGCGAGTTCACGTTTAATAAGTGTATAGATTAAGACAAAAAATAATAAGTTAAACAGATTACAACAAATTCATTATGAAATATACAAAATTCACAATAGTTTCAAGTTTTAAATGTAAGTTTATAAATTTTATATGAAAATAAAAATCCCACTGTAAAGCATAATCTTTTAATTTTAAAATTAATAATGTGTCTTTTAATATATATTGATAGGAATTAATAAATATATTATATTGTATATAGTTTTTAAAACATATAAATGAAAACTTTATGTATATAATTCATAAATAAAAAGATATAATATTGTTTTAAGTTTGAAATTGCAATAAAATATGATTCATACAGTTGAAATATACTAAAATATTTATTAATGTATAAGATATAAAGCATTTAAACGACTCTTCGACCCATAATAAACTCATAATTATGAGTTAGTTTAATTGATTTTGGTTAATGCATATATTATTATTCTCTCTAAGACACAAATAAATCTTATTAGGTTTATATTTAAGCTCTCATGTCTCAATTATTAATAAAGATTATACATTATATTACCTTGAATATTACATATCGATGGTGTGTGATTTACTAGTGTGTTACACAATTGTACATAATGTTTATTCTTTTTGTAAAGTTCATACGTATGTGTTAAAATTGTCAAACTTGTCATAATTAATTAACTTTGTGCTCCAAATAACTATATGTTATTTTATTTTAACAAGTTTTTTAAAAAGAGAAGTGATATATTAGTTCATAAAAAAGGCTTCAAATGTGTTTTAATTAAGTTGGGTTGTGTTTTAATTAAGATAGTAATTAAAAAATGATAAGATTTAAGATGGTCTTAATCGAACATTGATAAAAGAAAATTATGGGTGTAACATATTGGGATTTACCTTGGCACAAAAGGACCTTACACACTGATTATTAAAGTTGTAGGCTAACTAAATAAAATAATAGAATTTATAAAGAACATGATGATGTTTTTAAGATTAAAAGTTTAAGAGAAAGGTATAAACTCATTAAAGGCTTATATCATTTATTATGAAATATGAACAATTATAAATTTATAAATAAGAAAACATGAATGTGACAAAAGAAGAATTGTAAAAATAATGATTAGTAAAGAAAATACGGATACGAGGGTGTAAAGAGTAAAGGGAATATAATATGTAAAGACTTAAGGGCATAAATTTTATTTTTATTATTATACATGTTTTATATAAGTTAACTAGTTAATTGTATGTAATATTGTGTAAAACAATTAAATTGTGAATAACTTCAAAAATATGTATTGTTTATAAATATATGAATGGATTTAGAAACAAGCATATGGATATGTACAAATTTGTATATATAAAACATTATTATTTGTAAATATATATATACGTAAATAATATGTAAGACTAAGCTAGACTTAGTTGTCTTAGATATGATATGTTTCAACTTTGTGTTGGGCATGGATTGATTTCACAAATATGTGATTAAGATGAGAGGATCATGTGACAATCGGATTATATTCAAAACAAAGAATGGCGACAAAAAAATAATGTTCAATATGAAGATACTAATTAATAAAAAAAGCTAATAGAAAACTCTAAGCAAAGCTAACATTTCTATTTAGAAAACTCTTACTTTTTTTTTGTCATAGTTTTTACTATGACTCGACCCTTTACTTTGGACGTTGACTGTGGTTACCTACTGTACTATGTTAACAGACCCTAGATGTAGTGAGAAACAGTCCCGCTTAGTGCACTTAGGTGTTTAAGGGTAGTCCGGCCGGCTATCTTTAGATGTCGCGAGAAACTCTAAGCGAAGGTAGCACTTACCTTCTAGAAAACCCACCCCCGATTTTGACGTCCTAATTAAGATGAGTTTGGCATGTTAATAGGGTTAAGAACACCCCTAGGGTTGACCTAACCCCAGGGTTGCCCTAACCCACGCCCTAAAACCCCACCCCCCTTGGTTAGGGTTTAGGGGTAGGGGTTAGTGTGCAAACTCATCTCATTAACTAAGGGGCTGGCATTTAGTGCCAACCCACTAACACATATAGGAAAAGAGGGGGGGGCTCTGTCACATAAATAAGGTAGAGTATATGTAGGAGAGCTCCTAGGTTCATGACTGAGTTCGTTGCTCTTCTGCCGGTGCAAGCTTCAGCTTGTGTCGTTAAGGTACAACCCTCTGTTATACCGCCCTAACTTCCAAACTACAGGGGTACGTCCCACCTTCGGAGTAGCTTACCCTTAACGTTGGTGAATCCATGCCTGGGAGGACTTGTCCGGATGCACGTTCCAAGAAGCAGAGGTTGAGGCTTGTCTCCAGCCTCCTCCTCCATGTCAAGCTAGGAGCAGCACTCACAGCTAACCAGGGCACGTTCGTGTCCTTGTCAACTGTGGGTGTGGGTTCTTGATTGACATGGTTTCCTTACCGAGTCTTGAGGGATAATTGAGGGGTTCTAAAGTTGGCATTTAAGAGCCACATTTGTGGCACTTGGTGCAACTCTTGAATCTAAGGGCTATCGCATGATAGCCCACATCGGGGAAGGCAGTGTCACATAGAGATGTGACACTAGGCTAAACGTCACATGGTACAATGCCTGGGGCACGCCCCTTTGGGGTTATGTCATGGGCTTGTTGCTAAGGGGTTGGATACTCTAGCAAACAGACATGCTTGTGCTTGCATTAGAGTGCTAAGCCTTGGGCATCCGCTCAAGGGAGGTTGGGTCTCATAACTAGGTGTGCTTTGGCACACTTGGCTAGGGGAGTGTTCTCCTTGGAATTCAAGGGTTGAACAACCTAAACATGTTAGCAAGAGCCCTTTCGTGAGGCACTCGCAAGGTCATGTGCTTAGGGTTATCCCAAACCTAGCCTTAGGGAGTTTGCTTAGCAGAACACTCATGTCCGTCTACGGCGCACACTCGTGTCCTCACTAAGTACTAACCCTAGGTCTAGGGTATGACTTGGCCACTCAAACCCTTAGGGGTTAGTCGTGGTTCAGGGTACCCCTTGTTGCCCTAAAGGGGTTGTACTCCCGGATGAGGGTGATTCCTCAAGGGGTAAGTGACGATGCCTTAGCTCTGTCACGGGGGTATGTGTGGAACACACGTCTCCTTGATGGGGGTTAGGGCATGAGCCTGTCTAGGTCTTCTAGGGCAAGACCCTAAGTCCAATTAGGGTTATCCCTCAAGGGTTTTGGGGGTAGAGATTCTAGGGAGACTTAGGCTAAACCCTAAGTCTCCTGTCCACTTGGGCATTAGAGTCTAACCCTAGGGGTCGTTAAGGTTGTTCTGGGAAACTTAGCGTTGCTCACACAGAGTGATGACGCCGAATGGCTACCTGGCAGCCATGTGTTGCCACGTGTTGGCCCTTTGGGTTAAAACTCTGACAGTTTTTTCATGTTTCAATTAGGTTCTTGGTTGATTCTGGTGAGTGCATCGTGTTGGATATGGTTAGAAACACCTCTAGAATTGACCTAATCCCATGCCCCAAACCGGGTTTAGAGGTCGATGGGTTGTTAAGTAAAACTCACCAAATATATTCTCATTAGAAATGATACTCCGTGCTAGCCCACTTTACAAAATGAGTTTGTTATTCTTCTATTGGTACAAGCTCTAGCTTGTGTCGTTAAAACACAATCCTTTATTGTGCCGCCTTAATTTTTAAACGATAGGGGTACATCTCATCTTTGGGGTAACTTACCCTTAACATTAAAAAATTCATGCTTAAAAGATCTTGTCGGAGAGCACATTCCAAGTTTCAGAGGTTGAGGCTTGTCTCTAATCTCCTCCTTCACATCAACCTAAAAGTAGTACTCACAGCTAAGCAGAACATATCCATGTCCTTGTCCAACTGTGGACGTGGGATCTTGGTTAACATGTTCTCTTTACCATGTTCTTAAAGGTTTATAAAGAGGAGTTCTAAGCTAGTATTTGCGAGCCACAAACATGGCATCAAATGTAGATCTTGGCTCTGAGGGGCTATGGCGAGATTGCCCACATCTTTGTCACATAAACATGTGACATTATGGTCACAAGTGGTCTCCGATCTATAAGGTTCCATCAACGCAGCGCATGTAGCTGCTGATGCATCCTCCAAGGCTGCTGCGCAAGCTCTCTCTCAAGCATCCATGGTTTCCTCTCCATCAAACTCTTCTTCAGAGCCAAAGATCAGCATGCCAGAAAAGTTCAGTGGCAATTATGCCGATTTTCAAGGTTTCCTAAATCAGATTCGGCTCTTGATCCGCATACAACCATGCCCCTACTCGACTAATGCATAAAAGGTTGGCCTTTTGACATACTTACTGGTTGGGTCTCCACGGGCTTGGGTTGCTCCTTTACTGGAGCGTGACGACCCATTGATGGACGACTTTGAAGGATTTGTGGTTGCCTTTGAAGCCTGTTTTGGAGATCCTAATAAGTACCGTTCTACATGCACAAAGTTGCGGAAGCTCACACAAGGATCCCAACCAGTTTTCGTTTATGCATCCGCATTTTAGCAACTTTGCACGAACATTCCATGGGACGAGACTGCATTGATCGAACACTTCCATTTGGGGTTGAGGGATGACGTGAAGGACCTTCTCCTTACGTTACCGGATGCTCAAACATTAACGGAGATCATGCAACAAGCCGTTCACTGCGACAACCGTTTGTTCGAGCGTTGTCAGGAAAAATCCCATCAACAGTTCCTGCAAGCCAATCCTGCAGCTGTGGCACATGTTCCTGCGACACCTTCTGAAGTAGTCCATGTGGAGGTTGAGAAACACAAGCGTGGTCCACTTTCAACTGCGAAAAAGCAACGCTGTCGCAGTGAGAACTTATGCTTATATTGTGGTGAAGCAGGACACAAGGTGGCGGAATGTCCTGCTAAAGCCAGGAAGTTCAAGACGTGCGAAGTTGAAGCCGAAGTTCAATGTCCACTCCGTCTAGGAGCCGTGAAGTTGGACGTAGGTGCAGGCTCCATTGGTGTTGCTCATACCATTCCATCACTCAAGTTTCCTGTACACATTCACCTCAACGATCGAGAGCTCAAGGAATTTGCCCTGTTAAACACTGGTGCAAATGCATGCTTCATGGATGACACTTTTGCAACTCAGCATGGCATTCCGGTGGTGAAGTTGAAGCGTGCAGTTCCTGTAGAGGTGGCCGATGGTTGTCTAATTGCTTCAGGCGTAGTTACTCATGCTACCACATCTCTCTCTTGCAGTCATGGCGCATTTAACTGTTCGATTTCCTTTAACTTGATCAAGACTCGGTCGACTCCCATCGTTTTGGGCATGCCATGGTGCGTGGTTGCAAATCCTCAAATCGACTGGAGGTCTAGGATGCTTACGTTTTCCTCTCCGGTAGCCAGGATCAATCTTGTACCTTCCTGCGTGCAAGATACGTCCTTAGTGTTTGATGCAGTACAAGCTTCATGATTGACCATGCATGTTCCTGTATCAAAGTTGAAGATTCCTCCTCGATAGGAAACACCTCATGTCAGTTCCTCAGCACATTCTCAGGCTCTCCTCAATTCGCGGTTTCCAAAGGTTCCTCCTCGACAGGATCCACCTCCTATCAGTTTGTCAACACGTTCTCAGGCTCTCCTTAGTTCGTGGTTTCCTGTACCGGGTTCTTCCAATCCTGTATCAATGTTGAAGACTCCTCCTCGACAGGATCCACCTCATGTCAGTTCGTCAACACATTCTCAGGCTCTCCTCAGTTTGCGATTTCCAAAGGTTCCTCCTCGACGGGATCCACCTCTTGTCAGTTTGTCAACACATTCTCAGGCTCTCCTTAGTTCGCGGTTTCCTGTACAGGGTTCTTCCAATCATGTATTAGTGTTGAAGACTCCTCCTCGACAGGATCCACCTCTTGTTAGTTCCTCAGCACATTCTCAGGCTCTCCTCAGTTCGCGGTTCCAAAGATTCCTCCTCGACAGGATTCACCTTATGTCAGTTCCTCAGTACATTCGTAGGCTCTCTCCACTCCTGTAAGTTTGCGGATTCCTGTACAGGGTTCTTCCAATCTTATATCAGTGTTGAAGGTTCCTCCTCAATAGGATCCACCTCTTGTTGGTTCGTCAGCTTGCTCACAAGCTCTCTTCACTCCTGTGCATCCATGGACTTCTGTACATGATTCTTTCAATCCTGTACACTTGTCAACATTCACACATGTTTCTCCCAATCCTGCCTCTTTTCGTTACTTTACTTATGTTCCACCCCCAAGATCCTTCCTCTTTTTTAGTCACAGCTCCCTCCTTCTCCTCTCCGAGTTCTTACCATTACCATGCATGAACTTGCCACTAATCTGCTCCTTTTTATCTTTTTGCCTTCCAAGTAACTCCTACGTCCTCTTCTACTTTTCCTGTATTTAACTCCCCTGTTTTTTCAATCTCCTTCTCCTTCTCCTCCTTCTTCTCTTCCTGGTCGTGCTTCTTCTCCTCCCCCTCCTGTGGTCAATGACAATGAACCTGAGTACAAAGTTTCAGCCATTCTTGATTCTCGTTTTCATCGCCGCCAACTTCAATACTTGGTGGATTGGAAAGGTTATTTGTCTACTGATCGCACTTGGGAACCTGCATCCAACTTACTCCATGCTTCTTTCAAAGTTGCTGCTTTCCATCGGCGTTATCCTGCTAAACCCGGTCCCAAGACTCGTGAAACTCGTCCTTAGGGAGGAGGTGCTATCACGACCCGATACATGATATAGGATGCAGGATACGGGTTACAAGATATGCCTATAGGATATACCTACAAGATGCCTATAGGATATACCTACATGATATGCCTACAGGATATACCTACAGGATATTCCTATAGGATATGCTATAGGATATGCCTAGAGGATAAGGGTCACTATTTTTAGCTCATGACTAGATTAGACTCATGACCAGATTAGCTTGGAGTTGTGAGCATAAAAGCTCCGACCTATTTGTTGTACAAGCAGTTACTATCAACACCAGTCATTCTACGATCATTCTTGTTCTTATCTTGTTCGTGTCTTGCTCCTTGCCTCCTGCTCTTGTCTTGCTCTTGGATCCTGTCCTGTTCCTGTCTTGCTTCTGGATCCTGTCCTGCGCTTTCCTGTCCTGCTCTTGTCTTGCTCTCGGATCCTATTCTACTCCCGGATCCTATCATGTTCCTGTCTTGCTCCTGGATCTTCTCCTGCTCCTGTCTCGCTCCTAGATCATGTCCTGCTCCTATCTTGCTCCTTGGATCCTGTTCGACTCATGACTCCTGAGTTCTTGGTTCCTGTCCTGTGCCTCGTCTTACTCTTGAGTTCCTAGTTCCTGTTCTGCTCCTTGTCTTGTTATCCTATTCTAGTTCCTATTCAACTCCTTGTCCTACTATCTTGCTCCATTTCCTATCCTGCTCCTTGTTTGCTATCCTGCTCCAGTTCTTATCTTGCTCCTTGTCTTGCTATCCTGCTCCATTTTCTATCCTGCTCCTTGTCATGCTATCCTGTTCCAGTTCCTATCCTGCTCCTTGTCCCGTTATCCTGCTCCAGTTCTTATCCTGCTCCTTGTCCGACTCCTGAGTCAAGCCTCCTTGTTCTCAAAATCCTGCTATCTTCCTTGTTCCTGGATCATGGCTTGACACTTCAGGTACGAACTGATGACGACCAATGTCAAGCGGAAGTGTAACCAGGCGTAGATCCGATCGTCCGAACCAACTACTCAGGGTATGAAGGACAACACGCGTGGGGAGGCGCATAAATGTGGCAGGCAAGACTCTATCACTAGGTGGCAGACTAGTGGGAAGGTGCTACTTGCACCTAGGGTCTAGCGGCAGGTAACCCACTATATAAGCCGGAAGGCGGGTAGTGGGTCGGGGTCTTTTGGGAGTCAGGTCTGCGTCATATATCTTGCTCCACTGTCGGACATAGTTTGTACTCAGACAGGCAATATATATATATATCCATTATCCTGCTCCAGTTCTTATCCTGCTCCTTGTCCGGCTCCTGAGTCAAGCCTCCTTGTTCTCAAAATTCTGCTATCTTCCTTATTCTTGGATCGTGGCTTGACACTTCAGGTACAAACTGATGGTGACCAATGTTAGGCGGCAGCGTAACCAGGCGTAGATCCGATCGTCTGAACCAACTACTTAGGGTATGAAGGACAGCACGCGTGGGGAGGCGCATAAATGTGGCAGGCAGGACTCTATCACCAGGCGGCAGACTAGTGGGAAGGTGCTACATGCACCTAGGGTCTAGCGGTAGGTAACCCACTATATAAGTCGGAAGGCGGGTAGTGGGTCGGGGTCTTTTGGGAGTCGGGGTCTTTTGGGAGTCAGGTCTGCGTCATATATCTTGCTCCACTGTCGGAGATAGTTTGTACTCAGACAGGCAATATATATATATATATATCCATTTTCCTTCCATTCACTTTACAAGCGGGCATTCCCCGCTTACCCGACTCCTGGGCCCCGCAACACTCTTTGCCCAATCATCTCAGTAGAACTTTCCCTTACCTGTACACAGGCCCTTGCGGCATCCGGGTAGTGGCCATCCAATACCTTCCATTACTCCTGAGGTAAGGCCCGGCTTGCCGGCCGAACCCCCAGGGTTGGACGCTCTCAACAGCGTCTTGGCAACCATTGCAGCTTCCTGAGAAGCACCACATTTGGCCTGCAGAGTCCCCGACGACCACATGCTGGATTCCACAACACTCTCACTCAAACGTGAGAGTCTTGCCAGAGTGAAACACATTGACTCAAGTATCACTTTATTCGACAAGAGGTGCAGAGGAAGAAGATTAGGCTTCAGTACATATCAACAACAGAAATGATAGCAGATGCTGTTACGAAGCCTTTGAGCAGAGATCTCTTCAAGCAACATCGCACCAATATGGGTGTCTTTGATGCTTGGAGTTTGCTGAACTTGCAATGGAGCTTGTACTATCACAATATGCTGTGATCGGCCTTGGAATTTCAAGTTCCATGTCTTCTAGTAAGTGCATTAACCAAGTTGCTTTCTTGGCCATTTCGGTTGCTATTACATACTCTGCCTCCATCAAGGAAGGAGTGATCACCATTTGTAGCCTATTCTTCCAACTGACTAGCCCATCCATGAAAAACAAGAAACCTGAAGTAGACTTCATGTCTTCAATGTTCCCTGCCCAGTTGGAGTTAATATAACCAACTAACTCCAGCTTGCAACATGTGGAACCTGTGGACCTCCCACTCCCTCTATATGTGATGCAGTACTTGCTTGTTCCTCGCAAGTACCTCAAGATCCTTTTCACTACTGTCCAATGAGCCTCACCTGGATTTGCCACAAAGCGGGAAACAGCTCCCACTACAAAAGCCAAATCTGGATCTGTTGAAATGGCTAGGTACAGAAGACAACCAACTGCTTGACGATAGGGAACCTAGGCCATGGCTCGCTTCTCCTCCTCAAATGTCGGCTTCTAAGCATTAGTGAGCTGAGCTTTCACATCCATGGGGGTACTGGCTGACTTGCTGTCCTCCATGTTGAACTTCTCAAGAACTTCATGAACATAATGGGCTTGGGAGAGTTGCATTACGCATGTTGCTCTATCTCTAAAAACTTGTATCCCAAGACAATAACACAGGTCACTTGCTGATGAGATCTCAAACTGAGATTGAAACTTCTATTTGAAGAATGAAGTTGACTAGAAGCCATGATATTATCGTCCACATACAATGCAAAGTAAGCAAAATCTCGTCCGTGGCAAAACACGTACACATTTCCATCGACTAAAGACTTCCAAAACTAGATGGAGGTGAGAAACCAATCCACATGGTTATACCATGCAAGGGGAGATTTCTTGAGACCGTAAAGAGCCTTCCAAAGACTGCAAACTTTGTGGTCTTGGCCTTTCTTCTTGAAACCTTCAGGCTGAGTGGTGTATTCTTCCCCCAACTCTCCATACAGAAAAGATGAACTTCCAAATCCATTTGAGCTGTTATCCAAAGAATGAGACGAATGGAGGCCATCTTCACCATTGGTGAATAAGTTTTATAAAAATCCACTCCAGCAATATGTGAGAATCCCTATGCTACAAAACGAGCTTTATACATGAGAACCTCTCTCTAAGCATCCAGCTTGCGCTTGAAGAGCCACTTTGTAGTCATAGCTCTCTGACCTGGGGAAAGAGTTACCAAATCCCAAACTTGGTTCTTGAGGAGAGAACTATACTCCTCCTCCATGGTAGCCTTCCAATCTGCTGCCTCATGTGAAGCTAAAGCCTCATGCACTGTTCATGGCTCCTGAGAGTACTTTGAGGTGAAAAACAAGATTATGTGATCATCAACTTCTCTTGCTTTCAGGGACTTGTAGCTGATCCTCCCACTTCTGGTGATGGTGTTGATCGACCGAGCTGGATCAGGGACCTGTGGAGGTGCTTGCAGCTTCTCCTCTAGAACCTGCTCAAGAGGAGGAATCTCCTCCTCGCTCTCGAGCTCCTCCTTAGTTACTGAGGATGTCAGTGAAGCTCGGTGCTAAACTCTTGTTCTGAAGTGTCTTGGGGTTGGGGAGGTGGGGGTGTAGTTGTCCTCTGGCCCTGAGAAACCACCGGCAGTTCCTCTTTGAGTAGAACATATGCCCCTAGATAAACCTGCACCTTAAATTGATCCTTGTAAAAAAAACTTCATTAAACCGAACATCACAGCTCACAATAATTTCCTAGTGAACCAGATCGTAAAGCTTGTATGCCTTGCTCTCCTGGCAATATCCTACCATGATGCACACTCGACTCTTTGCCTCTAGCTTGTGTTGAAGTGAATCTGGAACATGTGCATATGCCAAACACCCAAAAACTCGAAGATGCTTCAGATTGGCTCTCCAACTTGTCCACATGGTGAAGGGAACTTCTCCACTAATGCTCCTCGCTGGAAGTCGATTACGGATGTAGGTGGCCGTGTTCAAGGCCTCTGCCCAATAGCTGAGCAGTGTTCCTGCATGCATGAGCATGCATCTTGTTGTCTCGACCAAGGTGCGATTCATTCTCTCGGCAACGCCATTTTGTTGAGCCGAGTATGGAGCTGTGTACTACTGCTGGATCCCAAACTCCTCACACAGCTTCCTAAGTGTGCCAACTTGGTACTCGCCTCCTCGGTCACTCCTGAGTGTACAGATCTTGAGGCCTTGCCACACGATTTCTACTATATTCTTGTAGAGTCAAAAGTTCTTTGCCACCTCAGATTTCTGGATAACGAGTATAATCATTTATAAATGTCACAAAATACTTCTTTCTACTCAATGACTGAACATGCATCGGTCCACACACATCTGTGTGCACCAATTCTAGAGGTTGAGTGGTCTTACAGCAAATGCCCTTACCTGGGAAATGGCTATAGATGTTGCCATCCGAAGCTACAAGCCTCACAAAACTGGAGGCTCTCTCCCATCACTTGAATCTCTAGAAGATGAGCTTGATCACGAGCCACTTCATGGATTGCTGCCTCGTGTGCATGACCAAGTCACTGGTACCATTGAAGAGTCTCATGGCGTGTCAAAAAAATCTATTTCTTGGGTACTACCAATGTTGCGTCGAGTCTATAGTTGCCAGCATACCTCTGGCCTCATGCTATCCTGACTCCTCTCTTGTTGGTGTAGATAATCTCATCCCCTTTCCAACCAGCATTTGCTAAAAGAAGTGTTTCACCAAGTGTGGGAACAAAGTGTACTTGTCAAAGCTCCACAATCTCACCATTGCATAGGCGAATCTTCACTGTGCCAACTCCAGCAATGCTGAGGGGTCGTCGATCTCCTGTGAAAACCCCTTCTCCCTCTGGAACTGGTTGGTAAGTCTTGAAAGTGGCAAATACTGGGTACAATGGACATTGGCACAATTGTCCAACCAAAAAACATTTTCTTCCTCTGAAGAGCTCATATTAATCATCACCATGAGGACCATTCAGTTATTGCCCTTGTTCTTCAACTCGCTTGCTTGTGGCATTCCTGCTGCCTTGTTTGGGCAGGTCTTGTTCAAGTGCCCCATCTTCTTGCAATAGTTACATGGTCCAAACTTTAACAGTGGAATGGAGCCCTTGTTGGCATTGCTGCTCTTAAAGTCGTAAGCACTGCTCCCACTTCTCATTGATTGTGGATTGAAGTAGCTTCTCTGCTCCACTTGACTCGAAATGTACAAAATTTGTGGAAACAAAGCTGGAATGACCTTCAGTACCACTGGCCTCTCCTTGCGGATATGGATCGTGAGTTATTACTGCGGCTTGAATCTCTGCATATGACAGGCCTGGATTATTCTCCAGGGTCATACTTGATCTGGCCTGTTGATTTGTCAACATCGGAGATTTTCTCACCCAAAGCTGTGAGCTAAGAGAGAATCAACTTCATCCTTCCCAAGAAGATTGATATTGGCTCCATGGGTCCGAATTCAAGCTTGAAAAACTTCCTTTGAGAGAGACCAACCTTTCCTTCCCGAAAATGAAGCTCTCATAAAGAAATCGTGTCCGTTCTCTCTCAAACCTTTCCTTCCTGGCATGGTTGCCCAAAATGGAGCTCTTGTAAAGAAATCGTGTCCGTTCCTCGCAATTGTCGGCGGCAAAGGGATATGCCCGGAAAAGGGATATGCCCAGAGAGATGCTTAAGCAACGTAGATATCCACAAAAATTCACTTCCGTTAGTAGATGTCTTTTAAACTGCCAAGTTCCAAGTAGAACTTCGAATGTAGATTTTAATTTCTGATTCACTTCCTAATACATAATAGAGATTTAACACACAAACACACAAGATCTATTCATGAACCGAATCTAAGCTTCTTCCTCCTCCCATCATCCGCGTAAGCAAGTGGAAGCATACGTTTAACAACGGCCCTTTCCAGCTTAGATGAACCCTTTAAGACGTCTACATGAGTTAAGGCAAGCTGCTTCAACCGAGTCACCACCCCCTCCCCAAGGAAGCGGACAGCAAAGTCCAACCCATGCACAACCACCACTGTGTCTCTTACTTCCACCATGCTTTCGGGAGATCCAATCTGAAACAGCACACTAGCCGCCTGGTGGAACCTGTCATCTGCATCGAGCATCTCGACTGCTTTGGTGACACATCCATCATTCTTCCTGTTCTTCACTTGGCCCGGCAAGCTCATCTGAACCGTATACTCCGTGTCGTAAATCCTAGGCTTCTTCGCCTCTCGTGGGGGATTGATCCTTGTCAGAGTTGAACCTGAGATACAAGCCTTGCCGGGCAAGCACAAGTCGACCACCCTCTCATTTCTCCTGTTCACCATGGCAGCACACCTGTCAAAATACTCGTCCAGCTTCTTGGATGTGGGTGGCACCGTGGTTGGCAAAAAGCAGTTGAAGAACAGCTCCACATCCAGGCTGCAGCAGTTGTCCTTGAGCTGCATCACGATCTCATCTCCAAACAATTTGGACAAGAAGTCCTCCATGCTGACAGGCTTGATGTAGTTCTCGTCCTTGGTCAGCTGATGCATTGCCAAGATGAGTACAATCCGGGCAACCATCTCTCCTCGTATGCCCTCCAGCACCAACCCGTCCACACAGACTCCAATCAGCTTGCGCAGGAAGTGATCCAGGTAAGCATCATTGTCCCAGTGGAGGAGCTGCGCAGCAGCAGCAGCAAGTGCGGGTTCCGCTGCAGCCACCGTGAAAACCCGCTTCCTGTCGGGTGAAATCCTGATGATAGACCTCATGTGTCGAGCTGCCAGCTCCTGCGGAAGTGTCCCCCAGGCTACCACATCCACTCCAATGAGTGCCGCAAAAACTGACACTGCAACATCCCTTGTCAACCATGCTGGCACTTCTTCATTCTTCCTGGACACCATCTCTGCTTCTTCAGACACCATCTCTACTTCTCCACCAAGCAGCTCCTCCCTGGACACCATGTCTACTTCTCCACCAAGGAGCTTCTTCCTGGCCAAGTTGATAGTGGCCGTAACCTTGTCCGCAGACTCAACAGAATCATAATATGCCGCCCACAACGGCCTGCCATATCGCAAAACCCGCGCTGCCCTGTCGCCACTGCTGCTGCTACAATTGCCCCTGTTGACCAGAATGTCACTTTCTCCAATGAGGCATATAGGGTTGAAGAGCTTGTTCATCTGGCTAAGGTTCCGCACTCGGGCACTGGGGTCTTCATCATACGAGCTTGCCAAATCGGCAACCTTCCTGTCCGTCCCAAGCACCATACTCATAAACTTGCCCGTAGCAGTAGCACCCGTAGTAGTAGCAGTAGCAGGAACGTAGGTGAGAGCCCTGCGAAATCTTGAGAATGCCTGACTCTTTAGCTCCCCAGCCTCGTCCACACACAGGAGAATCATCTTTCCTTCTGGAACCTTGTCAAGCTCCACCTTATACTTTCCTCCATACCAGCTTGCACATTTTCCGTAGTAGTCGGTCAAGATTGCGTCGGTGACCACCTTCAAATCGCATGGCTGCTCAGGTGCACCTGCAGCAACCACGTCCTTCAGCCGCAGGTATTCTCTGTGAATGTCGCCACACAAGCCTCCAGATTCTTGCCGCTCTCTCCATTCTTTGGGACAGTACCCACTGCTGTTCAGTGTAGACAATGCGGCCAGCACTAGAGCCACAATATCGGACTCTCTGCTCCAATCGCTCTCAATGATGTCGGCCAGATGCTCCGTTCGCGCAGGATGGCCAGACTGCTTTGATCCCATGCACGAAATGTAGACCACGAAGATACCATGAGACCAAAGCTCGTTAATCAGCCTGGACTTGCCCCATCCACTACTCTGAACCAAAGCAAACAGCGGAGCGTACCATTCCTCCGGTTTCCACTCGCGGGCATAACGTTGGAGTGTTCCTATGAAATACCTGCTCACCGGGTCCGACCAAACGAATGGAATTCGCCAAGCCCTTCTTGCTGCTTCCGCATCGACCGCTGCCGAAATTCTAGACGGCTCCTCCGCAGGCCCGACTAAATTCTTCGACGGAGCGACGAACTGCCGAAACTGTTCCCACGTAGTGCAGGCCATCAGCTGCGTTGCAAAGCTAGCCTCTTCGAAGCGGCCTGATCTTGCGAATGCAGCTTGCCACTGCGGCCCCAAATTGCAAAGGGCAGCTACCTCCCTGGCAAAATCTTCTCTGTTGCCGAGCCCCAACAGGAACTGCTTCATCAGGAACAGCCCTTGCGCCATTGCTTGCGCTGGCCCTAATTTCGCCGTCGCAAATGGCGGCAGCGAGCGGTCTAGATTATTTGGATTAATCAACGGTCGAGCTTGAGCAACTTAATAGGATGATCTGTCTTCGGTAAGTGGGTTTAATAAATCACAACAACAGAGGGAAGTTGTTGTTCCGATGGCACTGGACGGTCCTCAGAAGGAAGATTCGATGTTAATGGATACCTCACCCGTGGCTATGGGCACTACACTTCTGTTTCAGTCCGATTCCAGTGGCAATACGGATGTGGTGCGAGCCAACCCACCCCAGTACGGCCGGTTCCGGGATATGATCTAGCGAAGTTGCGTCTAGGGTTACCACACTGAAGCTGGAACAAGCAAGGCACTCTGCTTTCCACCCCTCGGCTCCTTTCAGGCGACCCGATAACAAGGGACTGAACGTTCCCATCAGTGTGGTTTAGGAGAAGATAGATTCACACAGTTTGTTTGTAAACTTACATCACGTTAGTACACATACATTCGCTAATTTGTGTATATATCTACTGTATGACTATAAAATACAGCATCATAACCCAGTTTATCATATTAGAGTAGCACATAAATGTGGGGAAGTGGCCTAAAAATACCAAATGGTTGTTGAAACCACTGTACAGATATCCAATATATACTTGCTTTGGACTTTATATATGCCAAAGCGCGTGGGGCATATGTGTGTGTATTCTTTTTCAGTAAATATTCTCTTTGGAGATTCTTCAAGTCCAAAATCGAGCTTGTGTATCCTAGCTGGAGACCATATGCAGACCTCTCAACACGCACACACGGGCTTAGATTTCTTAGATCATTCCACAAGTATAAAAGTATAAAGCGGCTCATATCTTCAAGGTGCTTTCACTTTTGTTCTTGCAGATAAAAGACAATACATATATAAATACTTTAAATGGAAATAACACACACACACACACACTTTAAACAGCAATTATTACAAGATGTATGCATGCATATGTATGCATGCAGTATATGTAGCTGTTCACACACACTCCCTCTCTTCTAAACACACACACACATATGCTATTATTATTGTATTATACGTCCGCCCCAGCCTTAAAATCCACCATACATAGTCATAAAGCAATAGAGACCGTGAGTTTAAAATTGAGGGCTCAAACATTAATTAAGCTTCTATTAATTTTATTTATAGAAGATCTGAGAAAACTTCCAGATACAACTTCTTTTCAGCTAATTGTCTCTTTTTCACAAACAAAAAGTGTACACATTTTAAGGACGCAATGACACTGATGAAAAACTACATATCTATTTAAGAATTATATTTTAAATGTGAATTTATGCGTTCAAGGTTTCACATAGTCACTTGTGTGCGTACCACTTACGTACACGGAGGCGGTATCAGGATGCTAAGCGCAGGGTTTGGTGGAGTATCGTCTGCAAGACATTCTTTGACTCCTGCATCTGTATTATACATGCCAACACCATGTGCCAAATTAACAACAATATGCATAATATACCTTTGATTGACATGTATATCGACTAAGTCCATGGAGTATTTATTCGAACGAATGTAAAACTTTATCAATATACGATGTATTAATGTCCTTGCGGTGAACAAGAACAAAATAAAACTAAAAGCATAAATACATAGACATTTTTCAATGGAAATCTTGTCGAAGCTCCTGTTGAAAAATTTGAATGCCATACAAAAGAAGTGTCTATTAAGGAAGGTGTGAAGCACCTGAAATTGTCTTTCATTGGGTACATCGTACCATTGCCCAAGTCACGAGTGCCCATATAGAACGTTGACACGATGCGTCGATTCTGACTTCCACCCACATGGGATAAGTCCACGCCTTTGCCTTTCTGAGTGGAATAGAGAATCTAAGTCAGGACAATAGATCGAGGTATCACACAACCAAAGTGAAATAAATAAATAAAGTGTTAGCGAGTTCACGTTTAATAAGTGTATAGATTAAGACAAAAAATAATAAGTTAAACAGATTACAACAAATTCATTATGAAATATACAAAATTCACAATAGTTTCAAGTTTTAAATGTAAGTTTATAAATATTTATATGAAAATAAAAATCCCACTGTAAAGCATAATCTTTTAATTTTAAAATTAATAATGTGTTTTTAATATATATTGATAGGAATTAATAAATATATTATATTGTATATAGTTTTTAAAACATATAAATGAAAACTTTATGTATATAATTCATAAATAAAAAGATATAATATTGTTTTAAGTTTGAAATTGCAAATAAAATATGATTCATACAGTTGAAATTAAAATATTTATTAATGTATAAGATATAAAGCATTTAAACGACTCTTCGACCCATAATAAACTCATAATTATGAGTTAGTTAATTGATTAATTTGGTTAATGCATATATTATTATTCTCTCTAAGACACAAAATAAATCTTATTAGGTTTATATTTAAGCTCTCATGTCTCAATTATTAATAAAGATTATACATTATATTACCTTGAATATTACATATCGATGGTGTGTGATTTACTAGTGTGTTAACAATTGTACATAATGTTTATTATTTTTGTAAAGTTTAAATTTCATACATATGTGTTAAATTGTCAAACTTGTCATAATTAATTAGCTTTGTGCTCCAAATAACTATATGTTATTTTATTTTAATAAGTTTTAAAAAAAGAGAACTGATATATTAGTTTATAAAAAAGGCTTCAAATGTGTTTTAATTAAGTTGGGTTATGTTTTAATTAAGATAATAATTAAAAAATGATAAGGTTTAAGATGGTCTTAATCAAACATTGATAAAAGAAAATTATGGGTGTAACATATTAAGATTTACCTTGGCATAAAAGGACCTTACACATTGATTATTAAAGTTGTAGGCTAACTAAATAAAACAATAGAATTTATAAAAAACATGATAATGTTTTTAAGATTAAAAGTTTAAGAAAAAGGTATAAACTCATTAAAGGCTTATGTCATTTATTATGAAATATGAACAATTATAAATTTATAAATAAGAAAACATGGATGTGACAAAAGAAGAATTGTAAAAATAATGATTAGTAAAGAAAATACAAATATGAGGGTGTAAAGGGTAAAGGGAATATAATATGTAAAGATTTAAGGGCATAAATATTTTAATTTTTATTATTATACATGTTTTATATAAGTTAACTAGTTAATTGTATGTAATATTGTGTAAAACAATTAAATTGTGAATAACTTTAAAAATATGTATTGTTTATAAATATACAAATGGATTTAGAAACAAGCATATGGATATGTACAAATTTGTATATATATAAACATTATTATTTGTAATTATATATATACGTAAATAATATGTAAGACTAAGCTAGACTTAGTTGTCTTAGATATGATATGTTTCAACTTTGTGTTGGGCATGGATTGATTTCACAAATATGTGATTAAGATGAGAGGAGACAATCGGATTATATTTAAAACAAAGAAGGATGACAAAAAAATAATGTTCAATATGAAGATACTAATTAATAAAAAAGTTAATAAGAAACTCTAAACAAAGCTAACACTTCTATTTAGAAAACTCTTACTTTGTTTTTTTGTGTTTCAATTAGGTTTCTGATTGATTCTGGTGAGTGCATCGTATTGGATATGATTAGAAACACCTCTAGAATTGACCTAATCCCACGCCCCAAACCGGGTTTAGAGGTCGATGGGTTGTTAAGTAAAACTCACCAAATATATTCTCATTAGAAATGATACTCCATGCTAATCCACTTTATAAAATGAGTTTGTTATTCTTTTATTGGTATAAGCTTTAGCTTGTGTCGTTAAAACACAACCCTTTATTGTGCCGCTTTAATTTTTAAATGATAGGGGTACATCTAACCTTTGGAGTAACTTACCCTTAACATTGACAAATTCATACTTAAAAGATCTTGTTGGAGAGCACGTTCCAAGTTTCAGAGGTTGAGGCTTGTCTCTAATCTCTTCCTCCACATCAAAAGTAGTACTCACAGCTAAGCAAAACATATTCATGTTCTTGTCCAACTGTGGACGTGAGATCTTGGTTAACATGTTCTCTTTACCATGTTCTTAAAGGTTTATAAAGAGGAGTTCTAAGTTAGTATTTGCAAGCCACAAACATAGCATCAAATGTAGATCTTGGCTCTGAGGGGCTATGGCAAGATTGCCCATATCTTTGTCACATAAACATGTGACATTATGCCCGAGGCACGATTTAACAATGAGGGATTAAATACTATAACAAGTAAACATGCTTGTGCTCGAATTAGGGTGTTAAGCCTTGGGTGTCCACTTAAGGGAAGAGTTAGGTCTCGTAACCAAATGTGTTATTGGCACACTCAACTAGGGGGTGTACTCCTTATGATTCAAGGGTTAAACAATCTAAACTCATTAACAAAGAGCCCTTTCACGAAGCATTTGCGAGGTTGAGTACTTAGGGTTATCCAAATCTAACAGCAAAACATTTGTGTCCACCTGTAATGCACACTCGTGTCCTCACTAAGTATTAATCCTAAGTTTAGGGTATGACCTAACCACTTAGACCCTTAGAGGTTAGTCGTGGGTCAAGGTTCTCTTGTTGCCCTAAAAGGGTTATACTTCTATATGAGGGTGATTCCTCAAGGGATGTTTTAAAGGAAGACACCCTCTAAGTTTGGAGGGATAATCATTATAGGGGACTTAGAGTTTAACTCTAAGTCTCATGCCTATTTGGGCATCTTAGTTAGACTCTCAAGGTTGTCTTGAAAAATTTAGTGTTGCTCATACATGGCATTAACGTTAGATGGCCACTTGGTAGTTAGGTGTTGCCACATGTTAGCCCTTGGGGTAAAAACTATGACATCGGACTTGGACTGGGGCTCAAGTCATCACACTTGAGGCACCACCGTGACAACATGAACTCTAGTCCAAGTCCAAGGAGAGTCAGAGTTCGTGTCCAAATCACCACACAAGTTCCATTATAGGTTTGCATATACGACTACAAATATGTATACGACTAAGTTGGCTCCAAGATAAATGAAGCCAATTTTGGATTAGTCATCAACTTTGGCCCAAAGTTCATATTAGGCTCGCCACCAAGCTAATATTAAGGGTATTCATAGTTAGGCATATCATTCCAATTCAACACTAATTAGAAGCTAAGTCTTATGTTCTACATTGTTCTGACTTGTGATAATCAAGTTTTATTTTCTTGTTCCACAGCTTGGTTCATAACAGTGGCATGTGTATTAGTTCCAATCTCTTGTTCCACGGCTTGGTTTCTAATAGTGGCATGTGTATTAGTTGTATAATTATATTTTAGTAATGTTTTTAAATATTGTTTGTCCCAAATTGTGAAAACATTCTTTTCCACTTCAGAAAATTAGGGTTACTTTGTCACCACAAAAGAAGCTATGAACATTTCCTTTTTTGACATCTAAATACTGTATTTATTAATGATATATTTGACTTTAAGATCAAGCCTAATAAGCACATTGTGTACTCAAGAATCCATCAGAATTAAAGGATAAATCCTATGGAATCCTATGAGTGTGATGAAGTTGCACCTTAAATCTCCTTAGAAGAATATAAGATTCTTGGTTGTGTAATTTTCATTAGAGTGATTGCATTTTTGTACAAAAATATAATTTTGTATAAAATGCCAACCCAATCACAAACATAAACTTTGTGCATTAATTATTTTCTTTTTTCTATTTCTGTCAATTGTATAAATACTAAATCATTATCATTTGAATTGCATCCAGCTTGACTGAGCATTTCTTACAGATTTCTCAATGATTTTTATGAAAAGATCCTATGTGTAATGAATTTTATAATAGATTTTGCATTAAATTTTGTAACATATTTATGGGTGATGCATTTGTGAGACTTGCAGTCATAGGCCTCACTGTGCACTTAAAGAAATGCATCTTTAATTAATTAAAGGAGGAACTCAATGCACCTTTTCCCTCATAAGAATATAAGATTCTTGGTTGTACCACCATGTGTGATTTTCGTTAGTGATTGCATGAGTGTTTGCGATTGTGTTTCTATGTGTTAATGGGATTCCGCTATGGGTTATGTCACTTTTAATTTGGATGTAATGAACTCACTAAGTTCAATATGTAACAATTGAGCTTTAGCACAACAACCAAGAAATCATGGTAATTTTTTAATTCTCGTTTCATTAGTACCAAAGAACAATAACATTCAAATAGTTGAGTAGCAAGGTTGTGCACTATCATAGCCTTGCTAAGCTATGCTGCACAATACAATGGAATGCTCAAACTAGACATGTTCTTCCATGAAGGGTATAATCTTTCTTGAATTTCCTTCTCCCATTTCATTCACCTAATGTATTTTTTCCTGATTATCTCCTTTTAGCCGGTGATGAGACATGACGAGACGATCAAGATCGCTGAATGGGAACTGTAGTGAAAACACGGCAAATTACAAATTGAAATATTTAGCTTCATCAAAATTCAAAATAATAAAAATAAACTTAGACTCAAATTTCACCTTTGGTCACCATTGCTGCTGCCAAGGAGAATGAATCTTTTTAAAAATGATGAAACGCCCAACAGTTTCTCTATCTGTACTAAAATATGAGACAATCTTTTCCACTTCCTCCTTGCAGATAACAGTTGTGGCATGGAAAGAACATCTCCAATGCCAAAGCAAAACTCTCCAAGGTCACCTCCTGTCAACAAAATTTGTCTCACGGAACTGAAATCAAAGTAAAACAATCAAGGACAAGATTGCACTTTTCAAAATGAGATGTACACATTGTGTCATCAACATCATCATCAAGCCATGGCAGCAACAAATGCCTGTGCATACCAGCACATTCCGTGTCGATTGCCTTGTGCTGCTGGTGCAAAGTAAAAAAACTTCATTGCCGTGGGATCACAATACCACCCAACGACGTCTGCGCTCTCGTGAAGAAATCATGTCCGTTCCTTGCAATTGTCGCGGCAAGGGATATGCCCAGAGAGACGCTTAAGCAACGTAGATATTGACAAAAATTTAAACCATGAGCCAGCTACACGCTGGTAGATGTCTTTTAAACTGCCAAGTTCCAGGTAGAACTTCGAAAGTAGATTTAAATTTCTGATTCACTTTCTAATGCTCTATATCTAAGCTGCTTCCTCCCCATCATCCACGTAAGCAAGTGGAAGCAACGTTTAACAACGGCCCTTTCCAGCTTAGGAACCCTTTAAGACGTCTACATGAGTTAAGGCAAGCTGCTTCAACCGAGTCACCCCCCCTCCCCAAGGAAGCGGACAGCAAAGTCCAACCCATGCACAACCACCACTGTGTCTCTTACTTCCACCATGCTTCGGGAGATCCAATCTGAAACAGCACACTAGCCGCCTGGTGGAACCTGTCATCTGCATCGAGCATCTCGACTACTTTGGTGACACATCCATCATTCTTCCTGTTCTTCACTTGGCCCGGCAAGCTCATCTGAACTGTATACTCCGTGTCGTAAATCCTAGGCTTCTTTGCCTCTCGTGGGGGATTGATCCTCCTCGGAGTTGAACCTGAGATACAAGCCTTGCCGGGCAAGAACAAGTCGACCACCGTCTCATTTCTCCTGTTCACCATGGCAGCACACCTGTCAAAATACTCGTCCAGCTTCTTGGATGTGGGTGGCAGCGTGGTTGGCAAAAAACAGTTGAAGAACAGCTCCACGTCCAGGCTGCAGCAGTTGTCCTTGAGCTGCCTCACGATCTCATCTCCAAACAATTTGGACAAGAAGTCCTCCATGCTGACAGGCTTGATCATAGTTACCGCCAAACTTCCGAACGTTGCATACGTACGTGTTACAAACGGCGTTACGAACGGCAAATTTTCATTCGAACACAAAGTTTGGTTTTAGACCAACCGAACGTTGAAAAACTCTAAAGAAAGTGGAAGAATAATGGATGAACCTAACGGAAAGATGAATTTAAATTCGAAATCTAAAAGAGACGTGACTCAAACCCAAATGTGTGTTACGAACGTGACGTTACAAACGCATTACTAACGGCAAATTTTCACCCGAATGCGTTAATTGGTAACTATGGGCTTGATGTTCTTGTCCTTGGTCAGCTGATGCATTGCCAAGACGAGTACAATCCGGGCAACCATCTCCTTGTATGCCCTCCAGCACCAACCCGTCCACACAGACTCCAATCAGCTTGCGCAGGAAGTGATCGAGGTAAGCATCATTGTCCCAGTGGAGCTACGCACAAGCAGCAGCGAGTGCCGGTTCCATTGCAGCCACCGTGAAAACCCGCTTCCTGTCGGGTGAAATCCTGATAATAGACCTCATGTGTCGAGCTACCAGCTCCTGCGGAAGTGTCCCTCAGGCTACCACATCCACTCCAACGAGTGCCGCAAAAACTGACACTGCAACATCCCTTGTCACCCATACTGGCACTTCTTCATCAAGCAGCTCCTTCCTGGACACCATCTCTACTTCTCCACCAAGCAGCTTCTTCCTGGCCAAGTTGATAGTGGCCGTAACCTTGTCCGCAGATTCAACAGAATCATAATATGCCGCCACAACGGCCTGCCATATCGCAAAACCCGCGCTGCCCTGTCGCCAGTATTGCTGCTACAACTGCCCCTGTTGACTAGAATGTCACTTTCTCCAATGAGGCATATAGGGTTGAAGAGCTTGTTCATCTGGCTAAGGTTCCACACTCGGGCACTGGGGTCTTCATCACATGAGCTTGCCAAATCGGCAACCTTCCTGTCCGTCCCAAGCACCATACTCATAAACTTGCCCGTAGCAGTAGCACCCATGGTAGTAGCAGTAGCAGGAACGTACGTGAGAGCCCTGCGAAATCTTGAAAATGCCTAACTCTTGAGCTCCCCAGCCTTGTCCACACACAGGAGAATCATCTTTCCTTCTGGAACCTTGTCAAGCTCCACCTTATACTTTCCTCCATACCAGCTTGCACATTTGCCGTAGTAATCGGTCAAGATTGCGTCGGTGACCACCTTCAAATCGCATGGCTGCTCAAGTGCACCTGCAGCAACTATGTCCTTCAACCACAGGTATTCTCTGTGAATGTCGCCACACAAGCCTCCAGATTTTGCCGGTCTCTCCATTCTTTGGGACAGTACCCACTGCTGTTCAAAGTAGACAATGCGGCCAGAGCCACAATATCAGACTCTCTGCTCCAATCGCTCTCAATGATGTTGGCCAGATGCTCCATTCGTGCAGGATGTTGAGCTGAAATCAAGGAGATGACAGCCTCAATCTCCGGCAGCTTCTCCGGCCGCTTTCAAGACTTAACCGTCACCGAGATATTTTCAACGTAGAGTTGTATATAGGCTATGCGTGAACTAATAGGCATTACAGTTGTTTCTTTTCTTTTCTGATTAAAGATCTTTCATTTTGTCATGGTATCAGAGCAGGGTCAGAAGATGGAGATGTTGCTACCGTCACATTCTCCAACGGCCGTTCCATTACCATTTTTGATGGTTCTGGAAATTTCTCAAGCTGGAGACGCCGAATGGAACTCATCCTCAAAGGCAAGGGAGTTTGGGGCGTGGTCAATGGAGACGAGCTCAAACCAAGAGCCAATGCTGGATACCAAAAGCTGGACACCTGGAGCCGGCAAGAGGATAAAGGCACGGCAACGATTGGATTAGCTGGGACGGAGAGTGTGTTAGATGATCTCAATCTCAAGGAGAACTACACCAGCAAAGATCTGTGGAAGAAGCTCTGACAAGCACAAGTTGCAGACTCATGTGCAGATTGGACACCTCTACACAAAGATGGTCAATATGCGGTGGTCCGAATCTGAGAACTTTGACCAGTTCGTGGACAACATGAAGAACACGTACAGGCAAATTGAGGAGTCCAACAAAGACAACAAGCTTCCTCCTTCCCTCCAAAATTACTTCTTTCTTCGTTCTTTACCCAACTCTTTTCACTCCCTTCGAAGTAACTTGATGCAGGTTGAGAAGCTTCAACTTAGCCGTGCAATACTTGCCGTTAAGGAGGAGATAATCATGTGGAAGGATGTGGGAATTGGCAGCTCAAATTCTGATCAAGCCTTATTTGCAGAAACTTCTAAGCAAATTGCAAGGAAGAAAAAGAACAAGGGAAAATCAGAAGGAGAGTTGAACACGTCCAAGCTGAAGGAGAATGGGAAGGATAAGAAAAAAAAAAAATTGTGGTTACTGTAACAAAGCTAACCATGATGAGAGTGAATGCAGATTGAAGGTGAAATATCTTTAAAAGCAATTGGAGGAGATCAAGTCTAGGAAGACATCACCTAACTATGGACGCCTACTTGAGGAGGCTTGTTTACTGAGATCAAAACTGAAGCTTGCAACAACACAACAGTAAAAGGCTCTTTTGTAATAGATTTTGGTGCTACTACTCACCTAACTTGGCATAAGGATCATTATGTTAAGTATCGTGACTGTCTTGGCCAACATGCAGTTCAACTGGGAGACAATAGTGAGCATCACATGCATGGAATCAGTGATATTAGCATTCACACATCTGAAGGGGATCTCACACTCGCTGGGTAATGTTTGCTCCTTCCTTACGCAAAGATTTACTTTCTGTTGCTAAAATAACTGATATGGGTAATATGGTCGTTTTTAACGATACAACTTGTATTATCCAAAGAAAGTATTCTAACAACGTGGTTGCCGTAACACCCAGGAAAGGAAATTTGTACCATCTTAAGGACAAGGTGTCAACCAATTCCTTAATTCTTGCTTTATTTGGCAAAGGTAGTTGTTACCTTTGGCACAAGCGACTAGGTCATTGCTCAATTTCTGGGATTGAAAGTTTGAGACCAATGGTAAATGGTTTGAATGTATCTAACGATTTGACTCTTTCTCCATGTGAGGCATGTGCTCTTGGCAAGCATCATCACCAACCATTCAAAACAATCGGGAGTAGGGCACATGAACTGTTGGAGCTTGTCCATAGTGACGTCTGTGGCCCAATCCGTATTCCATCTTTTAGCAAGGCTAAGTATTTTCTAACCTTTACAGATGATCTTAGTCGAAAAACTTGGGTTTATTTCTTGAAAACTAAATCTGAAGTTTTGGATTGCTTTATAGAATGGAAAGCATTGGTAGAGAACCAAACTGGTTGCCAAATCAAAAAGCTGAGGACTGATAATGGCGGTGAATTTGTGAATCGCAGTTTCAATCAGCTATGTTCCACTTCTGGGATTCAACGCCAACTCACCGAACCATATACACCTCAACATAATGGGGTCGCAGAAAGAAAGAATCGTTTCTATCGTGGATATAGCAAGATGTCTTCTTGCACATGCAAATGCTCCTAAGAAATTTTGGGTAGAAGCCGTAAGGTATGCAGTTTTTCTTCTTAACCATCGTCCCACTGTTGCAATTAGAGGGAAAACTCCTGAAGAACGGTTTACGAGAATTAAGCCTGACGTGGCTAATCTACGTATTTTTGGGTGTACTGCTTATTGACATATTCCCTGAGATCTACGTTCAAAATTTGAACCTTCTAGACAACGACTAATGTTTGTAGGCATGTCAGAGACAAGTCCTCATGCTTACCACTTGATGGATCCATTGACTAGCACTGTTCACATCTGTAGGCAGGAAGAGGTACAATTTTTTGAGGAAACTTCTTATTTTGAGACAGTTTCTATTCCTGACCTTGATTTTGTGACGTTTCCACGTGAGTGGCTCTGGGATGACAACATTCTTGATGCAGATGTTTGGAATGATTATCCTGTTGTAGAGTCTCTTGATCAAGGAGGAGCTTATATATATATATATATATGCGCATGCGCACATACATATTTCTGTATCCACCGCCTAATGCATATCTTGTTTGACACTGTTGTGTATATGCATGACATACACACACACTAATATGTATTTGATAATGAACCAGCTGAATCCACATCTTCATCTCCAGTGATAGTTGATCCTACACCAGCAATTGAGGAGCTAGGAAGAGGAAAGCGGATGAAAATTCCAAGCAAGAAAGCCATTGAAAATGCAGAGTGCTTATACGCTTTTACCTCTAATCTCTTGGAATTTGTGCAGCTGCCTATGTGCTAGAGCCAATCTCTTTTAAAGAGGCTATGGCTAGCTCGGATAATGTTCACTGGAAGGAAGCGATGGATAGGGAGATTGACTCTATCACTCGCATGGGAACCTTTGAGATAACAGTTTTACCAAAGGGAGCTTCAGCTCTTGGCTGCCGCTGGGTCTATAAGACTAAGTTGAATGCAAATGGCTCCATCAATTGTCACAAAGCACGGCTTGTGGCACAGGGTTTCAAACAACAGTATGGCATTGACTATCTTGAGACTTACTCTCCGGTGGTAAAAATGATAAGCATTCGAATTTTACTTTCTTTTGCTGCTCATTTTGATCTTGAGATTCATCATACTGACATTAAAACAACATTTTTAAATGGAGATTTACTAGAAGAAGTTTATCTCTAATAGCCTGAAGGTTATGTTGTTCCTAGAAAGGAGCACCTTGTATGGAAACTCAAGAAAGCTCTTTATGGGCTTAAGCAAGCATCGCAAGCTTGGTGGTAGAAAATTGATGCATTTTTCAAAGCGGACGGTTTCACACCCATTTCTCCAGAATCCAACATCTACATTAAAAGGGAAGGAAAGTTTTTACTTATAGTTGCTCTTTATGTAGATGATTCACTTTTGATTTGCAATAGCATTGATTATTTGAAGTGTGTTAAGGCAAAACTTGGAAAGGTTTTTGCTATGGAGGATCTTAGGGAAGCACGGTATTTTCTAGGACTGGAGATTTTTTGTGATAGGAAACGACATCTACTTCATGTATCTCAACAACAGTACTTGACCAAAGTACTTGAGACGTATGGCTATGCTGATTACAATCCATCTCTTATACCTATGGAACCTGGTAACATCAAGTTCTTAACCAAGGCTGAATGTCCTTCTAGCAAGGAGGGAGCAACAGGCCATGCAAAAGGTACCATTTCGAAATCTACTTGGAAGTCTAATGTATGCTATGGTGTGTAGCCGCCCTGATTTAGCCTACGTGGTCATTGCTCTCAGCCAGTTTTCCGCTAATCCAGGTAGAAAGCACTGGGACATGGCTAACTTGGTGATGCGTTATGTAAAGTAGACGCTTGTTATGGAGTGTTATACCAACCTAGCAAGACGTTCACGTTAACTACCAAGTAGTCTAATTCTATGGAGCAGCAAGAAGCAAGTTCACGTTGCTCTCTCTTCTACAGAGGCAGAATACCTTGCTGCCTCTGCTACCTCACGAGAAATTCTTTGGTTTCAGGATTTCCTTGGAGCTTTTGGCCAGGAAATATCACCAATCAAGCTTCATCTATCGATTGGTGTAACAGTGAGGTAACACACTGGAAGTTTCGACATGTTGCCAAGCATTATCACTATGTTCGAGATTTGGTAAAAGCAAGATTGTTAAAAGTTGAACACATTTCTTCACATCAGCAGCTTGCGGACATTTTCACAAAGCCACTGGCCAAAGAATTATTTATTGAGCATCAGTCAACAATTGGAGTCGTGGCAAGGCCTTGACTGAGGAGGAGGTAAAGTACAGATGCAAAGTAGCCGCAGCAACAGTCATCACCCTTGTTTAGGAGGAGTGTTGAGCGAAATCAAGGAGATGACATCCTCAATTTCTAGCAGCTTCTCTGGCCACTTTCAAGACTTAACAGTTGCAGAGATATTTTCAATGTAGAGTTGTATATATGCTATGGGTGAACTAATAGGCATTACAGTTGTTTCTTTTCTTTTCTGATTAAAGATCTTTTATTCTGTCACAGGATGGCCAGACTGCTTTGATCCCATGCACGAAATGTAGACCACGAAGATACCACGAGACCGGACTTGCCCCATCCACTACTCTGAACCAAAGCGAACAGCGGAGCGTACCATTCCTCCGGTTTCCACTCGCGGGCATAACGTTGGAGTGTTCCTATGAAATACCTGCTCACCGGGTCTGACCAAACGAATGGAATTCGCCAAGCCCTTTGCTGCTTCTGCATCGACCGCTGCCAAAATTCTAGACGGCTCCTCCGCAGGCCCGACTAAATTCTTCGACGGAGCGACGAACTGCAGAGTTCCAACGTAGTGCAGGCCATCAGCTGCGTTGCAAAGCTAGCCTCTTCGAAGCGGCCTGATCTTGCGAATGCAGCTTGCCACTGCGGCCCCAATTTGCAAAGTGCAGCTACCACCTCGGCAAAATCTTTAGCGTTGCCGATCCCCAATAGGAACTGCTTCGTGGTTCCCGTCAGTGGCGCATCGTCTTGCGCCATTGCTTGCGTTGGCGCCAGCGCCGCCGTCAAAACTAGAGCGGTCTAGATACTAGTAATCAACGGTCGAGCTTGAGCAACCTAATAGGATAACCTAACAGACCATCAAGTTGTCTTCATGCCAATTTCAGCTTTGACATCTCACTTGAAGTGGTAAGTGGGTTTGAATCCTTTAATAAATCACATCCCGCTGATGTCATGAAGGATCTGGAACGCCGGAAGAACAACAACAGAGGGAAGTTGTTGTTCCGACAGAAGGAAGATTCGATGTTAATGGATACCTCACCCGTGGCTATGGGCACTACACTTTCTGATTCCAGTGGCAGTACGGATGTGGTGCGAGCCGACCCATCCCAGCACGGCCTCCAAGATATGATCTAGCGAAGTTGCGTCTAGGGTTACCACACTGAAGCTGGATGAAGTAAGGCACTTTGCTTTCCACCCCTCGGCTCCTTTCAGGCGACCCGATAACAAGGGACTGAACGTTCCCATCAGTGTGGTTACCTTTGATTAACATGTATATCGACTGCTTTTAGAAGTCCATGGATGATATATTAATGTCCTTGCGGTGAACAAGAACAAAATAAAACTAAAAGCATAAATACATAGACATTTTTCAATGGAAATCTTGTCAAAGCTCTGTTGAAAACTTTGAATGCCATAAAAAAGAAGTGTGTATTAAGGAAGCTTGTGAAGCACCTGAAAGTGCTTTTCACTGGGTACATCGTACCATTGCCTAAGTCACGAGTGCCCATATAGAACGTTGGCACGATGCCTCGATGGGGCATGAAATGAGCATCATCAGGAATGACGTCTGACTTCACCTACATGGGATAAGTCCACGCCCTCAATTTCTTTGCCTTTCTGAGTGGAATAGAAAATCCAAGTCAGGACAATAGATGGACGTATCATAACCAAAGTGAAATAAATAAATAAAGTGTTTAGTGAGTTCACGTTTAATAAAGTTATTAGTGTATAGATTAAGCCAAAAAATAATAAGTTAAACATATTACAACAAATTCATTATGAAATTCACAAAATTCACAATAGTTTCAAGTTTAAGTTTATAAATTTTATATGAAAAAAACTCCTGTAAAGCATAATATTTTAATTTTAAAATTAATAATGTGTTTTTTTAATATATATTGATATGAATTAATAAATATATTATATTGTATATAGTTTTTAAAACATATAAATGAAAACTTTATCTACATAATTTATAAATAAAAGATATAATATTGTTTTAAGTTTGAAATTGCAAATAAAATATGATTTACACAATTGAAATATACTAATATATTTATCAATGTATAAGATATAAAACATTTAAATGACTCTTCGACCCATAATAAACTCATAATTATGAGTTAGTTAATTGATTAATTTGGTTAATGCATATATTATTATTCTCTCTAAGACAAATCTTATTAGGTTTATATTTAAGCTCTCGTGCCTCAATTATTAAAGATTATACATTATATTACCTTGAATATTACATATTGATGATATGTGATTTACTAATGTGTTAAACAATCGTTAAGTTTAAATTTCATACATATGTATTAAATTTGTCAAACTTGTCATAATTAATTAGCTATGTGCTCCATATGTTATTTTGTTTTTAATAAGCTTTTTAAAAAGAGAAGTGATATATTAGTTCATAAAAAGGCTTCAAATGTTTAATTAAGTTGGTTGTGTTTTAATTAAGATTGGAAATAAAAAGTGATAAGGTTTAAGATGAAACATTGATAAAAGAAATATGGGTGTAACATATTAGGATTTACCTTGAACTTAGATATGGACCACCGATTATAGATCTAAATATGGACCATTGATTTTGGATTTGAATCTGGACCATCAGCTCCCATTTTCACGTATCATGCCCACTTTAGTTACAACGTGCATATATAGTATTTACTTGGACCTTACACACTGATTATTAAAGTTGTAAGCTAACTAAATAAAACAATAGAATTTATAAAGAACATGATGATGTTTTTAAGATTAAAAGTTTAAGAGAAAGGTATAAACTCATTAAAGACTTATGTCATTTATTATGAAATATGAATGATTATAATTTTATAAATAAGAAAACATGGATGTGACAAAAGAAGAATTGTAAAATGTTAATGATTAGTAAAAGGTAGAGGAAATATAATATGTAAACATTTAAGGACATAAATATTTTAGTTTTTATTATTATACATGTTTTTTTGAAGTTATTCACAATTTAGTTGTTTTACACAATATTACATACAATTAACTAGTAAACTTATATAATATGTATTGTTTATAAATATATTAATGGATGTAGAAACGAGCATATGGATATGTGCAAAATTGTATATATATAGCATTATTTGCAATTATATACATATATAAATAATATGTAAGATTAAGATAGACTTAGTTATCTTAAATATGATATGTTTCAATTTTGTGTTGGGCATGGATTGATTTCCCAAATAGGTGATTAAGATGAGAGGATCATCTGAAAACCGGATTATATTCAAAACAAATAAGGATGACAAAAAAATAACACTCAAGATGAAGATTTTAACTAATAAGAAAAGCTAACAAGAAACTCTAAACAAAACTAACACTTCCATCTTACCTTGTTCTTTTGTGTTTTAGTTGGGTTGATTTTTCATGTTGGATATGGTTAAAAACACCTCTAGAATTGACCTAATCCCTCTTGAGTGTCGATGGGTTGTTAAGTAAAACTCTTTTTGTTAGAAATGATACTCTGTGCTAGCTCACTTTACAAAATGAGTTTGTTATTCTTTTATTGGTACAAGTTCTAGCTTGTGTCTTCAAGACACAACCCTTTGTTGTGCCACCTTAATTTTTAAATGATAGAGTACGTCTCACATTTGGGGTAACTTACCCTTAATATTGACAAATTTATGCCTAAAAACTCTTGTCAGAGAGCACGTTCCAAGTGTCAGAGGTTGAGGCCTATCTCTAATCTTCCTCCTCCACGTCAACCTAAGAATAGCACTCACAGTTAAGCAAGACATATTTATGTCCTTGTCCAACTGTGGATGTGGGATCTTGCTTAACATGTTCTCTTTACCATGGAGTTCTAATTTTGCGAGCCACAACATGACATCAGATGTAGATCTTGGCTCTAAAGGGCTATAGCGAGATTGCCCACATCTTTGTTACATGAACATGTGATATTAGGTTAACAACACACGGTACAATGCCTAGGCATGCCCTTTGGAGTTGTGTTAAGGGTTTAATAATGAGGGGTGTTAACCCGTAAAATCCTACCCTATGTACACAGTAGGATTGCCGTTAATAAACCCGTACTAAGGGTCTACCGAATAATATAAAGACGTAATCAGACATTAAAAAGTCAGAAAATGGTAAGGATGGCAAGGTGTATAGCAGGTAGCAGTATTATGGATCCCGTCACAGTACTGAAATAAGAAGTATACTACATAACAGAAATAGCAAGTAAGAGATAGATGTATTGAGAGAGAAGAAATCTTATATTATGTCCGCGCACGGCACATGGTACAAAATAACAATACTCGGGATGCCCTTCTAGTCCTAATCTGGTCTATTTATACCCGTACTCTAGGTCCCGTACTAGCAGTTATCACAACTGCCTCTCAACCTTATCCATTCAGTTACTGTAACTCCTTCTTATCCTTATCCAAATGCCGTACTCCACTGGTATCGTATTGCGGTGATGACCCGTATTGCGTGCAGTAACTCGTACTCTGATATATCCTTCCCTCTCGGTTTTCCACAATATATATTGTTTTTGATATTTTCCCATTATATTGCCCATGAAATAACAAGAAATTCTACCAATGTCTAACTATGCTCCTAACATCCCCCAACTGGAAGTGTTGCATCGCCCGATGCAACCTTACGATGTGCCCCGCATTTCCGCACATAGAACTGATGAAGCTCTTCAACTTGAGGTTCTCTTGCGTAACTTCCGTACTTCGTCCATCCGATGTTGGTGTTGCGCGGATTGAACTCACTGATCTTCTCATGGATATTCGGACTTGATCAACTAATGTGTGTACTGTGTCCATGAGTACCTTGTTTTGATCGTACAACCGGCATGTATTCGACTGCTCCAAGAACTGCTTGTCGAGCGTTGCAACGTCATGAAGCTGCTGACTGAAAGTAGCTTCTGCGCGTTGAAGTGCTATCTGCTGCGTAATACCATCAAATACACTGCGAAGGTGAGAGAGCTGACCTTCGACAGTCGTATCCTGTGGTGGGTCTTGTGGTGGGAGTCCAGGTGAAGCTGTCTGGTCACGAGTGCGCTTCGAACTCCTCGAGATGTCGCGCTCCTGTCGATCCGAAGCGTGATGACCCATCTGTTGTATCGGTGAATAGGGCTTTGCGGGTGCTGCTCTTTATCGTAAATGTTGTTGTTCTTGGCAGATGGTCCAGGTGTCGGTTCTGCCAATCCGGTTCTTGTCCTGAGTGCCGTACTGTTGACTCCCGTACATGTGTGCTGGAGGTTCTACCTGTGGTGGTATTATATGAGTAGATGTACCTGCCGTACTTTGATGTTGCACGATGGTGGCGACGGAACTACGGTAGGACCCGTACTGTTGAATGGCACAGAATCCTCATACTCCATGGGTTGTGTGAAGTCGGTCCTGTGGTTGGATTATGGTCTGGTAGTACTGTGTCATCCCTCCGTATGTGGTACAGAAGTTGATGCTGTAGGCTTATTTCGCATCCTCCGCTGGTCTCCTCTGGTAATGGTCTCCGTTGCAATACTTGATCATCGCCTTCATCCTCGTCCAGAAACTGGATTACGATTTCAGGCTCCTTTGACTGCGCTCCTCTAGCTTCTTCGCTTGTACGTGGTCGCTTCTTTGTCTTAGTTGGTAGTGGCGCATCCAAATTACGGATCGAACACATTATCCGGGTACTGATTCGTTAGACCTAACCAAAAGCCTATCCTCGATTGAGTACCGGTGTACCTGTGGGTGCTAAATCCGCATACGTAATGTTGAGAGTTGTAGAATATGATGAAGCACTGGAAATACCGTCGTTTCCTTGTCCTTGCTTTTGGGTTGTGCAGCGTGTTCAACTCACGTAGTAGCCCTACGACGACTAGCTCCCCCAATCCGGTTTCTGTCCCTGCTCAGATTGATGATAACATACCCATCTCCTTGTTGAATCCTGCTGGCGTCTTGCGGAAAGCAAACGCAGTTGTGATAGCCTTAATACGTCCCTTATGTGGTTCGCAGGATCGATGTTGGTGCTGCATTCGCCGTTTCTGCTTTTGCCGAAACTTGTCCATATTATCGGTGTAATGATGCAACTATGTGTTGACTTGCGAATCGGATCATAAGAGATATCTGGTTCTGGAAATTGAAACATCCCGAATGAGCTTACTTGTAAACGCAAATGCGCCGCCTGTAGTTGTAAAGCCTTATTGTGGGAGATATGCCTTGATCGCCTGGTCGACCAAGTGTTCACCTTGTTGATCCAATCGTTTGTGCACAATGTTTCGAAATATCGCTCCAGCTGCATCCTCTGGATCCATTCGCGTATGTCTGAATCAGTGTTGGTGCCGGACGAACAATCGATAAAGCACTGGTGTAAGCGGAATTGAAATGCCGGTTCGATTGGACGCTTATTGACCCCTGTTGCCGAAGTGCTTGTCGTATTGTGTACTCATCCATGGATTCCATATGCCCTGAAATAAAGGAAGAAGAGAAGAAAAGAAGAGAGAAGAAAAATTCGAAGATGGGAAGGAGGAAGAAATTGAAAGAATTGAAAACCCTAATGAGTGCTGGCGGCGAGAGTACCCTTAACTTATACTCAGAATTTATGGTCTGTCAGTTTCTGTGCAGCTGTCCACGTGTCAAATCAGATTGGTTGTGTGTGTAATTTCCTTGGTTTTCGATAGATTTGACAGGGAATATCTCATCATTGGATTTTGCATTCCTCGGACTTGTCGCTTTCTTGGATTCTGTCATTCGCTCGTGTGAGTAATCCTGTCGATGTTTCGAGAAGATTCTGCTGACGTCCACTCTCCAGCTGGCCACATTTTTTCCATGTCTTGTTTCGACTTACGGTTTTGATCGTATTCCGTGTTATGTTTAGTGCAGATGTTTCTGTCCGTCATATCATGCCGTTCGTACTCCGGGTCATTGTCGAGATCTTCCTCTGGCTTGTTAGATGTATATTTCCGTATGCGATTCGTATTTGTTGTAAGTATAACCCGTGTTGTAGCGTCCATCAATGTGACGTGTTGTTATCTCGTATGTCGGTAATTATATATGGTCCATACCATTTGGACTTGAATTTATGACCAATCGGTCGAAGATTCCCTTGATAATGCCATACCATTCTCCGACTCGGAATATGGGTCGTCGTTGTACTCGTCGTAATCGATCGTGCCATGCCTTAATACGCGTTTGTATAGCTTGTATATTAAAAACTGCTTGTTGCCGTTTTCATCAAGTTTTTCGAGTTGTAGTAGTCGTTGCTTAACTTGCTCTCTTCCCCAATGCCGTATTCAGTGACATCCGCAATGATGGTATATATACTCTATAGGCGTAATAGCTTCTAATCCGTATGTAAGTTGAAATGGAGTAAACTTTGTTGCCACTTTATACGTAGTACGGTATGCCCATAATGCTGATGGAAGTTTTTCATCCCAGTTTTTGATTAGTGTTTACTATCTTGGTTAGTACGGTCTTCAGTATTTTGTTAGTAGCCTTGCTTGTCCGTTTCCTTGTGGATAATACGCAGTAGAGGTGTAATGCTTTTACCAAATATTCGTTGCAGAGTACTTTGATGACGTTGTTGACGAAATGAGTTCCTTGATCACTGATAAGTTCCATTGGAGCGCCAAATCGTACTACGATATTCTCGTAGATAAACTTAGCTACCCTGTTGCGCACAATCCCGTAATGCGATAGCCTCTGCCCATTTAGTAACATAATCCGTGAGTACCAATATATATTGATTCCCTTGCTACTTTTAGGATTGATTGGTCCCATAAAATCCATTCCCCATTTCATAAATGGAGCTAATGGTTCCGTTGGATGTAATGGTTGGACTTGATGATGTGGAGCTGGTTGGTGTTCATTGCACTTCAAACACTTTTGACAATAGTCGATAGCATCCTTGAATAACGTGGGCCACCATAATCCAGACTGTAATATTTTTCGTGCTGTTAATGTTCCTGCAAAATGTCCATGTTCTCCTGAATGAGCTTCCCGTAATACGGTCTGCACTTCTTCCATTGGCACACATCTCCTTAAACTTCATCTTTGCCTTCTTATATAGTATACCTGACACCATGCAGTATGGCTTACATCGTAATACGAGTTGTTTGCGTTGTTGCGTATTTCTGGTGTGTCTTCCAGTAGTTAAAAAGTATTCAATATCTTGAAGATATCCTTCGTAATTTCCATGCTTTGGTGGTTGTTCCTGTTGTACCTGGAATAAGTTAGCATCTGGTAGTTTCATCATTCACGCCAACACCTTCTTCTTCATTCGTAATACGACTTAGGAAATCTGCTTGTTGGTGTAATTTGCCTGGTTTGTGAATGATTTGAAAATCGAACTCCTAATAATAAAAACCAGCGTACTAATCTTCCTTCAGCTTTCTTGCTTAACAAATGTGTCAAAGCTTGATGATCAACATGAATTTGACTTTGTTTGCTAAAAATAATGCGAAATTTCTTTGCTGCATAAACCATTCCTAATGCCTCCTTTTCCGTAGTCGTAATTTTCTTCTGCAGGTGCTAACCGCGACTCGCGTAATATAATGGTCGATCTTTCCCGTCTTCCTGGGTTTGCGTTAATATGCATCCGATAGCGTATGACGATGCGTCCACTTGTACATGAAACTCCTGTGCCAATTTGGACTCGCTAAAATAGGAGCCTTCATTAATGCCTGCTTTAGTGTATTGAAACTCTGTTCGCATTGCGCATCCCATTTGAATGGTTGCGTTTTCCTCAAAAGCATAGTTAATGGCTTTGCTATTGCTGCATAATTTTTGATAAATCTTCGATGATATCCCATCTTTCCTAAAAGCGTCGTACTCCACTTACGTCTTTAGGTGGTTGCATTGTTTGTATGACTTTATTTTATCTTGATCCACCATTATTCCGTCCTTGCATATAATATGCCCAAGCAAAATCCCTGATCTCACGGAAAACACGCACTTCTCCGATTAAGAGCTATATTGTTCAATCGGCATTTCCCAAAACACTTTGTTAAACAGTCCAGTGTATATCTTGTGCTCCATAAATGCTAAAATCATCCAAGAAAACTTTCATAAACGTGTCAAATAATCCCGGAATGTTTCGCTAACCAAACGTTGAAAGGTAAATGGTGCATTACATAGCCCAAAAGGCATAACGCGATACGCATATGTACCCCAAGGACTAATGAATGCCGTTTTCGGTTGATCCTCAGGATCTACTTGAACTTGGTTATATCCTGAAAATCCGTCCAAAAAAGTACATTTGTCCTGCTACTGTATCCAACAATTCTTCGGTGAATGGTATTGGGTACGTATCCCGCTTCGTTACATCATTCAACTTCTTATAATTGATGCAGATACGTAATTTGCCATTCTTCTTTGGACTACGACTATTGGTGATAACCATTGCGGGTTTTCAATTGGATATATGAATCCGGCCTGTAATAACTTGTCCACTTCTTCTCTCACTTTTAAAAAATGTTGGATTCATTCGGTATGCTTGCTTTTTCTGGAACTGCATGTGGTAATAGTTCTATCTTATGAGTACAAATAGGTGGAACTCCCTTAAGATCCTCGTAGCTCCATGCAAAAACATCTGCATTTTGACGTAGTACTGCTATCAACTGTCTTCGGTATTCCGGCTCGAGATCAACTGCTATTCGTACTTTTCGTGGTCCATATTCACTTGTTTTAATTTCAACTTCTTCAGTCTTCTCATTCGTAGTAATTTCCAGTTTTTGTTGAGTACGTATCCTCTGTTCGTGCTCTGTCTCGAATTGTAACTGTTGTTACAAAGGTTGTTTAAACTTATCCGTTAGTCCGAGAGTATCCATATGTTGCTGTTGTTGATCACTAGTTGCCGTCTTCTCCATTTTTCTTCTTCCGGCGTCATCTGGTATAAATCCGCTTGTGCTATCTCTATGAGGTCTGGATTACTTTCGAATAGGAGTTTTTCTTCTTCCTTTTCAAGCCGTAATGCCAGTCGAAATCCTCCATTTGCAATGGTCGAGTCGGTCGTCCTATTGGCTTTTTCTGCTGTGTTCGAACAACCGCTTCTCGTCCACTCTTATAGAGTACCATTCATCGTGCTCCCAATTATGTCGTACTTTTGCATCTCTTAACCATGGTCTTCCCAATATTTGGTATGGTTTACTAGTCTGCTCGATACGTAATACGACTAAAGATACCTTAAACTTGATTCCTGCAATTTCCATATACACAGATCTGATTATACCAATGGGTCTTACTTTCCTCTGATCAGCCATCCGTACCAAGAAAGGCGCATTTTCAATAGGCCCAAGACCCAATTGTTTGCAAATCTGCTCTTCAATTATGTTCACTCCTGAACCTCCATCAATAGGTATATTTGAATATTGTTTTTACCAATCCGAGCCGTAATCATTGGCACCTCCTCATCCCAGTCCTTCTCGTCTGTAAGAACTTCCGTGGTATTCACTCCTACCTGACTTGTATCGTTTGAATATACTCACGTCCAAAGCATTTGTTATCTGTGTTCGTAAAAATGGTGCTAATGTCAGTAACTCCCTTATAGTTAACTGTACAGGTTGTTGCAGAATCACAGCAACAATACGATCTCCAAGTGGTACCGTTGATGTGGATTGCTGTGAATGCGTGCTCATTTCATTAGTCATCGAGTCTTGATTTTCCCTTGTTGCATTTTTAATTTGATCAGTTACTCGTTGTACTGTAGCCTTTTTTTTCCCAATTCTTGCGTATTGGTTCTTCTTTGCTTGGCTCCATTCGTACTCGCTTGGCTCGTGTTACCGCATATCTCAGTTGAGGGTAGTTCTGCATCTTGCTCCCATTTACACTCGTAATTTTGTTCTTGATGCTCATCTGGTAGTCATTCTCTTGTTGAACTTCAATTCTCCGTGTCGCTGGTTCAGTGGATGATGTTCCGGTGTTAAATTCACGTTGTGGACATTCTGGTGAATAATGTCCCATCTCACCACATGTGTAACAGCGAATATTGTTAAGTCGATTACATTCAGTAGAATAGTGTCCTTTTTCTCCACATCTAAAACATGTCACATTAGGATTCTAACCTCGTAATGCTGGTGGAGGTGGTATTGGTAGTAATAACGGTGGTCCTGGCTGTGCCGAGCTGGTAACAAAGGCTGTCCTTGCGTGGTACCTCCATATTATTACCTTGCCGGTAGAATGCTCCGGATTCACGGGAAATCTCCTTCCATTTCCATTTCTGTTCCCCATTATACGATCTTTGTGGGTAGCGTATGAATTAGCATTCTGTGGTTGTGGATAATCGTATGAGTTAGCATTCCGATTGTTGTTCCATCTAGGTGGTGGTGAAAATTGTCAGTACGTCCCATGTTCCGACATTGTCTCGCTTCATGACCTATTCCTCCACACATCTGACACTTGGGTATCTTACATTCAGAAGCATTATGCCCTTCATTTTTGCATATTGTACAAAATATTGCTTTAGTTCTTGACGTATTTCGCTCTCCTTCCGGTATTGCCTTCTTGTTTCCCGTTCATCCTCATCTATGTATATTTGGAGGTATCAACTTCAAGTTGTTCTGCTTCTTTAATTGCTTCAACTAAATCAGGCGGTTTATCATCAATTGTACTTGAAGCTGTAAATTGTCTCATAGTCGTTCATATACCATTTCTTTGCCAATTTTTTGCTGATATCTCCGACCCTTGCAACGGTTATATAATCTCTAAATCTCGAGTGTAATCTTCCACTGCCTCAGTAGGTCCTTTTCATAATTCCTACAACTGCACTGTCGGGTCTCGATTTCGATACTTTCGCACATAATAATTCCTGAATAATGTAAGTAGTATGTTGTACTTATCGATGTTAAGCATTTCGTAATACCAATCACTATCATCCCCTTCAACGTAAATGAAAATATTCATAATTTCTCATCTTCATCATGATTTCATTGCGCTATACCCGCTTTCTCAAACTATGAATATGCCAATTCGTATCTCATTCTCAAGACCTGAAAAAGTAGATGTATTACCTTCCCCGTAATTGTTAATGTTCCCATCTCGTCCGGTAATTCCACTAACAATAGTTCCCAGTTTCCTTGCGTTGATATTTGGGGCTCGTGATCGTCACTCCCTTGATTCGGATTCTTCTCTCCTGTAATTTCGCCGCAATTCGTCGTTTGTTGCTCTTGTCCTCTAACTTTGACTTGTTCCTTTCTCTGTTCCTCACGTTCTTCAATCTTCTTCCGTGTCTCTATTACTACTTGACGGCGTAAATACCGCTCCTCGCGTTCTCTTTGCTGTCTCTGCTTAATTTCTTCATATCTTTGGTGTTCTGCAAGAATATGTCAATAATTATCTATTCACTTACTACGCGCCACAGGTCCATTTTCACGAAGTTTTTTTCACTTTGTTCCATTTCCGCAATAGCTGCGCTGATCGCATCAAGACTCTCACTAGCCTCAATCTTTTCCTTTCGTCACTGCTCCTTTGGGTATCAGTCTACCTCTCCTATTACATTATACAAACACATTATTAATCACCTACTAACACGACCATCCCTCCATGGTCGCCATATGTTAACCTGTAAAATCCTACCTACGTACATCGGTAGGATTGCCGTTGATAAACCCGTACTAAGGGTCTACCAGAATAATATAAAGACGTAATCTGACATAAAAAAAGTCAAGAAAAGGGTAAGGATGGCAAGGTGTATAACAGGTAGCAGTACTATGGATCCCGTCACAGTACTGGAAATAAGATCAGTATACTATATAATAGAAAAGCAAGCAAGAGATAGACGTATTGAGAGAGAAAGGAATCTTATATTATGTCCGCGCACGGCACATGGTACAAAATAATAATATACTCAAGATGCCCTTCTAGTCCTAATCTGGTCTATTTATACTCGTACTCTAGGTCCCATACTAGCAGTTATCACAACTGCCTCTCAACCTTATCCATTTAATTACTATAACTCCTTATCCTTATCCGAAAATGCCGTACTCCACTGGTATCATATTGCGGTGCTAACCCGTATTGTGCCAGTACTCATATTCTGATATATCTTTCCCACTCTCGGTTTTCCACAATATATATTATTTTTGATATTTTTCCCATTATATTTCCCATGAAATAGCAAGAAATTTTACCAATGTCTAACTATGCTCCTAACAGGGTTGGATACTCTAAAAAGTAAGCATGCTTATGCTCGAATTAAGGTATTAAGCCTTGGGCATCCACTTAAGGGAGGAGTTATGTCTCGTAACCAAATGTGTTATTGACACACTTAGCTAAGGGGTGTACTCCTTATGATCCAAGGGTTGAACAACCTAAGCTCGTTAACAAAGAGCCCTTTCACGAAACATTTGCAAGGTCGAGTACTTAGGATTATCCAAATCTAGCAATAAAACACTCGTGTTCACATACACAATACACACTCATGTCCTCACTAAATACTAATTTTAGGTTTAGGGTATGACCTGACTACTTAGACCTTTAGAAGTTAGTCATGAGTCAAGGTTTCCCTTGTTGCCCTAAAAAGGTTATACTCCTAGAGGAGCCTCCCGTTAAAACTCATTCACTTTCAATCTCTCCCTCCTATGTGGCAATGACTGGGCCACCCCTCTCTACCATTTCTTTTCTTTCTTCCCATCTTTCCAGGAGTCTTTCTTTCTCTTCTCAGGCAAGGTGCACACAATATAAGTTTTTTATAAGGCCCTTTTAGAAAGTCCCAGCTACAAAATAAGGAGTTGGAGTGTTTCCTATTGGCAAATGCAATAGGTTATAAAAAATTTCATGCTAGCATATTATTCTTAATGTATCTATAATAGATGGGTGTCCAACTAATTTTATTTAACACAAACTATGACCGTTAGTAATATAAGCAGTTTTGCAAAAAAGAATAAAAAATAATTAATTATTATTTAGATACACGGAGTAACATAATAATATTAAATAAATTCTAGATTAAAATATCGAGTTGTAAGTTACTTTTGTTTAATGACTACTATAATCTAAATTCAACTATCATTTGAAATTTAAATTTGAAAAAATGACAGTGCCCTTATACTATCTTATACTGCACAGTGTTAAATCTGGCTCGGCGTCATGGGGTCCCTCCCTAGTTCGGCTTGGGAGACAGTAATGCAAGGTGTGTATCGATTGTCGCTTTATTAGATAATATAACTCAATTTTAAAATAATTCTAATTTAATTAATTATATGTAGACTTATCTGTAGACCATGTATATATATTATAATTAATGTATATATATTATATACACATAAGAATTTGAATAAATATATGTGAGAGATGAATATGAAGGGCTGCACTGAAATTATTAAGAGAAGTAAACCTTAGTACACCTTAGAGTAGGCTGCAGTAGCAGCTGCTGCAACTACTGAAGTAGCAGCAGAAGCTCCAACCGACTGTAGAAATGCACAGAGCTTCCAGCAGGAACCACACCTCCGTAAGAACTCATCAATCCTGCGGCCCATGACCCAGCAGCTATGCCTCCTGCACCGAATCCTGCGGCTCCAATGATTGCTGCGGCCACGGGAGGACCTACAGCACCACCTATAACACCCACGACAAGCATCCTAGTAAACCCATTGTTTCTTTGGACTTGTAATCAGACTCCGTACACAACTTACTTAAACCCAAAAAATAAATATATATATATATAGGAAGTTATTGTTGTGTTTGCACTTGGACCAATACCATTACTGCTTTAATAATCGCAATCTCTTACAATTCCAACTCAAAACTTGGATTCACGTTGTCATACCGTTTTTAACGTACAGTATATTCCTAGCATATCCTATATTTATGTGTGTGACACAGAGGATATGCTATGAATATACTGTACTTTATTTCAATGTACGACAGTGAATTTAAGTTTTATGAAATGTACGACAACGTGAATTCAAGTTTTGTGAAATGTACGATAGCGTGAATTCAAGTCCGATGTTTTGCTTTGTAGGAATAATAAATGTGTTTTAATTTATAAAGATTAAATTAATAATTTTATATGAATTTAGAGATAATAAATTAAAGAGAGCTTCAGGTTAATGAATTTCATTTATATACATAATTTAGTATATATAAATTTTCTTTAAATACATGCTTTTTTTTAGTTTATACGTAACTTTTAAGATGCCCTTTTGTAAACAAATAAGAAAAATTCTTGCACTTCTCAGTGACGAAAAGAAATTGTATATATGAACTTTTAAAGATGTAAACAACACCACATAATCTTTTGATATACACTAAAACACTCTTCAGGCGGAGTCCTTGCTCGTAGGCAGGTGCTTAAAACTAATATGAAAATATTAATAAATGTTTTATATTAAATATATGATACTTTTTTCATTTTGTATTAATCATTTATAATTACATTAATATTAAGTATCCCATTTCATATAAATAATTTATATTATTTTATAATATATGTTATAAAATTTATTAAACATGTTATATACGGTTCATACGGAATACGTATTTCAAGATAAAAGCTTTTATATATCTTTTCCAGCACGTAAGTAAGGTTGAACCTGCTAGACTGTGTCAACCAGCACAACCTACAAAAGTTTCAGATTATAGAAATATATGTATGAAATATACATAAGTGGATAAATATATACCTCCAAGTATACCAGCTTGAGGATTGTAAAAGCTTGGTGAGTGGCTCTGTATATTTTACAAAGTACCAACAGTGTTGCATTTTAATTATCAATTCCAGCACTGTTAAATCAACATCAATATATAGTAAACATATTATTCGGAAGTATGGCAGAAGATACAAACCCTAATTTTATGCCATATCAGGGAATATGCTTATGTTTCAAAGATATAAGTTAGTGGAAAAAACATATAATTTTTCTTAATTCCTGTCTTGCTTAAGAATATGCTTAACATATATTTTTGATTGGCGGTATTGTCAACTCCATAAAAATCTTTATATTGTTTTATATAATGATGTAAAACAACGTAAGCATATCCATGATTCAAAAGGCATATTCTGAAATATTTAGAAAGACAAGTAAATAAATCAAACTAATATTATATGCACATCATCATATATGTATGTATAGTTTGTATATAATGTTTCTATCATGCTTCGTGTGTCAAACATATATACACATGTGTGTGTACATAAATTTCAACATATATTATTATGTTTTACGTCATGCACATGCACTAATAATATTGCATTTGTTTTTTATATTTTTAATTCCATCAGATGTATAAAAGAAGTTAGGATATATATAAACTTAATAAATATTAACACCAAGCTTTCATTTTGAAACATAATGTGTCCAAAAATACACCAAATGTTTTAAAACTATTTAAACAATACAAATGATGTTTTATTGGTGTATGAAAACATGTTATGTACATTGACATGCTCTCTGGAAGGTTGGTTAGCTGGATTATAAAGTTTAGTGCATAAACTCTGTCTCTCTCTCATGCATACTCAGATCAAATATGGAGAAGATGCAGAAGGCCCCGAAGATATATCATCGAAAAAACAAACTATGAACGTTGTAAGTAAAATGGGAATGATATATGAAAAGAAATATAAAAAAAAATAATTATTCTTACATATTAATTATTAATATTTTAAATATACATTTTAAAAAATATTATTTCTTTAAACCTATATTATTCTAAAACTTATTTCTTTATATTAAAAATACTAATTAAATAATAAAATTATTAATTAAGAAAATGAAATTATAAACATTTACGTTTTAGTTACAACGTTTATAACTAAGGAGAACACCCATGTACCGATAACACACCCAGTTATAGGGTTTTAGTTACAACGTTTATAACTAAGGAGAACACCCATGTACCGATAAACACCCAGTTATAGGGACCTTCCTTGAGCATATGATTAATGTTAACACCTCGATCCAAACACAAACATGTTTATTTAATAGAGTAATAACCCCTTGTGGTGTTTGAATCTTCTGTGGTATCTTTTCTAGCACATAAGTGAAGCTGAACCCTCCTAAACTGTGTCCAACCAAAACAACCTAAGACATACGTGTATAGAGGCGTTAACTATATGCATACACCACACGCATGCACCTTGTGTTTTCCTGGCTAAGGATTGTAAAAGATTAGTGTATAGTTTTCCAAAGTACCAACAGTGTTTACATCTTGATTATCTATTCCTGCACTTGTTAAATCAACGGCATCAACTGTATGTCCTCCTTGCTTCAATTTGGACACCACTTGATACCAACACTGTGCACCGTGTCCAGCTCCATGAACAAGAACAAAATGAAACTTGTTAATACTCATTCTAATAATTATACAGAAACACAAACTATTTGATGTTCTAATAGCAAGTATATGCATACTCACACATGATTTTACTTTACCAACAAAAGATTAGACTTGTTGTTGTATATATAAGTTTTCAATTTTATAACATATAAATTTACCTATAATAATTGAGTTTCTGTTAGGTCACATGAGACGTGAATTTTATTTTTTGCACTAAGGCCTATTACAAAAAAACAAACGTGCTGTGTGCAAGATATATAATAGATAATAAATATACTTTATTTTTTGTGAATATCTAAGCTTAAGAATATGCTTAACATATATTCTCTATCGGACGGTTCAGATGTACAAGTCCAAAATCGTGTAGTATAACCTCAATTATAAGATGAGTATTAACAAGTTCCTTTTGTTCTTGTTCATGGAGCGCATGGTGTTGGTAAATTTTAAGTTAAAGTTGTAGTAAGAAAATTAATCATGAATTTTTTAAATTCCAAGTGAAAAGTTACGACGGTTAACTTGCTGGTTGTAGCACTGAAAATATTAAAAGTATAAATTATAAATTATAATAAACTAAGTAACATATTTGGCCAAAACAAACAATAAAATGCACTTTATTTTATTTTAATTAATTCCTCGTTGATTTGAATTCGTAGAGACGGCCGATAAAGTATTTAAATTACATAGACAAGGTATACATTGTTGCCACTCAAGAATGTATAGTATCAAAATATCACGTTACATACTTTATTATCGTGTATTTTAAATTATTATTAAATAATTAATTATTTATATAATAAACATAATTGATATATGATTAAATATGTGAAGAATACATTGCAAAATCGTGTGCATGCTTATATTATCATGTAATATATATATATATATATATATATATATACACTTGTTTTTCTTTTACATTAATTTTTTTATATATAATAATCTACAAATTTACATGTATAAGACAATACACATACATCGTTTTCATTTATCTTCCTCTTGGACTTGTGTTTGTTATCTCGTTGCTCCTTATCTTTGTTGTTCCACTATCTTCCCTATTTAACTGCCTATTCTTAACGTAATCAATTAACTTAAATTATTCTTTGTGTTTGATAAATAATTATATGAATCCAAAATAGAAATTCATATATTTCACCTATGTCTTATTGATAGTATATATTTGTGTATATAATCAGACTCGACTGTTTAATAAAACATGTTTAATAATTTTTATACATATACTATAATAATGTAAATTATTTAAAATGATTAAATATCATCATTACGTTAATTAAAACATTATGTAATTTTGTTTAAAGGATTCTACTTTATATATTATATAATATATGATATTATATGATATTCCTTAAAACTTTATGGATTGGGGTGCTTTTTATTAAAGTATGTAATTATAAATGACTAACAGGAAATGAAAAAGATAATATTTATTAATATAAAACATTTATTAATATTTTTCATATTAATAATGATGTGATATTATATAGTTTTTTTTTCATATAACCCTTTTAACACTTGCTTAAACAAATTAAAGACTGAATTATACAGAATTAAACCAGTAATTTTAAGAACTAATATACCATTTTGATTATAATAAAACTTTCATATAATCTGTATACTTACAGAACTAGAGTGCTTCAAATCTTTTTAGTTTTAAAACAAATCTGGCCTCAAGGGACACACACGCAATTTTTACACATGTATTCATGTGTGTGCGATATCATGCAGAGTGTGTGTATGAATGAGAATATATCTATATTAAAACTGTTGCGGATAAGTATGGAGTCATACAACAAGTTCATGTCCATAGTGTGAGAGAGAGAGGGATCTTGTCTAAACTTAAATCATCGTCCCCAAAGGCACATCATGCTTTACTGTAGAAAACAAATCGTAATATCACATATTCAGATATATAATATATATATATATTAATATTTAAATATTAAATATAAATATAATTATGCTATTAACTAAAACTTACTAACATCTACTCCCCAGGGAGCGTAATGTTGATATAAAGGGTTTCTCCACTCCACACTAACAAAGCAGTCGAACATGGTCTAGAGTTAAAGCAGTATCTTTTGCTCTCCATCCCAGCATTATATATATTAATTAAGATTACTTTAATATAGAATTAAATAAATTTATTATTTATTAAATGAATAATTTCATTAACAGCTGCAGTACTAATACCTCTCGTCGTCACACGACAAACTTGAGGCCCATTGCATGGGCCTTGTCAGCAAAACCTAGGGCTCCGACCCGGCCCCAGGTTGGGGGGTAGGGCTGGCCCCGGCCAGTGGTACCGGCGGGGCCGTAAATAAAATATCTTTAATTTCGTTATATTACTACATACGGTGTATATGTACAAAATTACAACTTCTAAACCTTTACCATGTATCCCTTAGCTCAATTGTGCAAACACACGAGAACTTGAATTTTGCTCACACTTCATAAAGCCTTGAGTGTCACTAACGATCCTCTATAGAGAATGCATGTTTAGATGGGGCACTTGTGGCTGGAACAGAAAGATATGTCTTTGCCATTTCAGCCAGATTTGAGAAGATTAATATCTTCATTGTCCACCATTTGAATGGTTTAACTTCGGTGTCTTCCAAGTCTTTTGAGAGGTATCTTTTTATTTCCTTCTTTACACTGTGGACCTTTCTCTTCTTGAATAAGCGTTTTGTCAAGCGCTTTCTTCCGATAACATCGGGAGGTGTAAATGTAAATGCAGACAAGTGCGGGGAAGCAACATGCTCATGCTGGTTGTACAATCTAGCTACTCTGATGATCTTTGTTTTAGTTTCTCGATTTCCTCCAAGTCCTTGTCTTCTTGCTGGAAAACTCCAGCTTCAGCCTTATCATGCACAAATATAGACATATTTTTTGAGGGCCTCATTCCTATACTCGATCAACTTGTTGGCTATTTTTATTGTTATTGGCATGAGCTCCTGGCTATCACAATCCATCATCAGCTAAATATAAAAGACACGAAGGTAAGAATTCTTGCTTGCATATGCCCATGGAATTAGAAAATGAAAGATTTACTAACCTTTTCCAAGTCACTAACGAGGCATTGGTAAACTAGAGCAGCCATCATCATTGTCGGATACTTTGACCCATAGAGCTCTATTGTTGCGGCTTTCAATAGACCAAGGAAAGTCAACATTTGCTGAAGCATTTCCCATTCCGCCATACTAAGCTTGAAGCAAGTGCAACCAGCATCTTTTGCAATGTAGTAGGTGATGGATTCCCATAAGAGCAACGCTCGGCAAAGCATGTCGTATGTGGAGTTCCATTGTGTTGCAACATTCAAAATCAAACCCTTTGCTAGCTCATCCGGTTGTTTGAACTTCACAATTCTTGAAAATTTCGCCTTTCTTTACGGGGAGCTATGGGTATGAGTTGCAAGCCCATGAATTCTTGTGATGATTATACTAACATCCCAAGAATTTCCTGATTCTTTTTGTTGCCAAAGACTCGGGGTTTTCTCCAATTTAGTCTCACGTCCTCCTAGTTCTTGAATACTTGCTTTTGTGACAAGGTTGATGACATGTGCCATGAATCCAAGTTCTAGAACAAAATTAGCAACTCATGCGGATAATGCTCGAGCCATGGTCTCATTGTTCGATGCATTGTCAGCAATGATGCATAACATGGACTCATGAATCCCGTAGTCATGCAATAGGGGTTCCAAGGTGTTGCAAAGGTTTTCCTCGTGTTGCACCCTCGATTTCCATAGCGCCCAACAAAACTTTGTGCAACCTCCAATTGTTGCTGATCCAATGTGCTGTCAACCCCAATATGACACTGGTGAAGTCCAAGCATTGCATGTAATACTAACTTTCCCTGCTACTTCATTGATATCCCTACAATCTTGCCCTTTGTCAAATGGTACATTTTAGTGATGTGCTCGGTCATAGCATCAACACCAACCATAATGTTGGTACGGTCCGATTGCATAACATGAGCAGGTCACAAAATGCCTTAGACTGAAGGGCAAATTGGCACTGATGAGGAGGGTGGCGATGAACTTTTTCAATGTGCCATAGTTGAGTTGTGTATGACATGTGTTTGATAAGTTCACTATGTTAGAAATTTTGGAGTGCTAGCACTAACAAGAAACTAATAGATATTCCACTATTGTACCTTGCTACTGGTTTCTAGAAAGCTGGCCATCCTACCACCTCAACAGAATTTTCTCTTGAAGGCCATGTACATGATGCAAATGTCGAGAAAGGCTTTTTGTGCTTCCAATTTTGTCAAAGGTCAACTTTTGGTTGCATATTGCCACTCCCTTGAATTTAGCAGCTTGCCAATGCATATCTTCTTGCCGTTTACTTCTATCTTCATGAAATACTACCAAACCCAGCTCTTCTTTGCTTTGGACATTGTTGACACAGTCGCAAACCGATCCTCTGTGTCTAATGGGGAAATGTGGCTTTTAGTTGGTCAGCCAAGCCAAAAACTCTTCTCATTTTCTATGTTCCATTACCGACCTCGATTTGCTTGGCTATTCTTACTAGGACTGTGGGATGAACAATTTTCCGATAGGGATGATGCTATCATTCACCATGGATGTCTCTAGGCATGCGTTGATTGGTTTGGAAAGGGTTAGGGTTAGATAATTAAAGGATGGGGCCGGCCATGGGACCGGGCCTCGACCAGGCCCTAGCCCGAAGGCACCGGGTTGGAGCCCTAGCAAAACCTTTACCAATAATGATATAAATATATATACACATGTACAAATAATTAAAAAGTTTTACATTTATTTTTAGTTTTTATGATTTTAAATTCATTAAATAAGCCTTCCTCTTTTAAAAACACAAAAAGAGATAAACTCTTTAAGCACCATTAGCTGTTGGACTGCCTTTTCATAGAATCAAGACCGACTGATTGTATCATGACTAGGCATGTTCACGGTTGCTCCTTTCACATTCTTCCAAAACCACGGAAAATTCACCATGACATATTGCAAAAATTCACATATACATATACATATATGTCTATATTTGCTGGAGTACAGGCTACACCAATAGTGGGAAAAGCTTGATGGATTATGTGTTATGTAGATCTTATATAATAATTTTATTCAACATGAATGGCTCATCAATGGTCATCCATGTACCTAAATGTTATTTTAATTTAATGAATTTCTTTTTAAGTTTCCTATTAATGCACATGTTCACCCTTGGTTGGTGAGTTTAATTATTAATAATAATTTATTAATTAATAGATTGTTATCCTTAATTTAATAAGTTTATTTTCAAATTGGATTGTTGTTTTTAACTTGGTGAGTTTATTTTAAATTTACCTTTAACTATTTAATAACTTATAACCTAGTGTATCCTTAACTTGTTGAATTTATTCCTAAATTAAATATTCAATCTAATTGTTATCCATAATATAATGATTAACTTAATGATTAAGTTTCTATGTCTAATCCTAATTGAGTTATTATTTTTAACTTGACCCTTACCTTTTGAATTTATCTATGCTTGGGTTTAACTATTAAACGACTCTTAACTATATTATTATTTTAATTTAGTGAGTTTATCTTTAAGTTATGACATTTAATTCAATTATTATTCTTGACTTCATGAGTTTACTCTTAACTTAATTGTTATATATGTGCGTGTGTGAGAGAGAGAGAGTTTATCCATATGCACGTTGTAACTAAAATGGGCACGATACATGAAAATGGGAATATAAAATAAATTGCTAATTAATACTTAAGTTTTAATTATTAATTAATTATTTAATAAATATATAATTAAGCCTTAATTTTTAATTAATTAATAAATTAATCCTTCATTAACCTTACTTAGTAAAGAATATTCCTAAAATATCTTAGAATATTCGTATTATTCTTCGTTGTAAAAATAATTTATAATAATTAAAAAAAACTATCAAACATAATTATAAATGAAATCATTTCTTTATTAACCTATTAATTTATTTATAAATACTTTCTCCTTGACCATATAAAAAAATATCCTCATTTTGTATAAGTCATCACTCTTCGGATTAATCGAATCATTTTGGTCAATATCTTTATATTATTGCCACCACCTAACATTCACAAATGTAATTAGGAGTTGCCATCTGTCATAATTCTAACCTAGTGAGTTAACTACTTAGGTAAAGATTGTGGGATATGTGGGATATGTGAGCAAAAGACTCAAGTGTAATTGGGTCATCACGACCAGGGACCCTCTCATAAACACCAATTGGCCTTTTGCCTAATTAGTATAAGGGGAGAGGGAGACACCATCCTTGTTAATACATAAGTTGTGATAAGAACAGGAGTGCATAAAGGCTTATTTAAAAAATGACGTTCCTTAATAATAATATTGTAAAGCGCTAGATTATTCTTCTTTAATTTATAAAATTCAAAATCACGGAAATAAAAGCGTTTGGATATGTTTTATATGATGGATATTGTTCACAAAAGTTTTTAAGATTTTTCTTTCTAAGGCACGTATCCAAGTAGTTCACTAGCTCATCCATGGTATTAATATCAGAATATGGGTCAAAAGCGATTGGATGGATACAAAGTAATGTTTTGGTTGAGCATAGCCTTTTGAGGAGAGTCCTACCACTAAAATATGTGTATTCTTCATTATCCTTAATTGATTGATCTCCCAATGAAGCCCAATTAATTTTTCATTCTTGAAAATGTATGGCTTGCTTAAAATTTGAAAGGTTTATAACATATTCGCTGGTCAAAAATCAAATCTTACAAATCACCTCTTATGCAACACTACAATGTTTGTTAAGCAAATTTAGCAATGGTGTCAAATTGTGAAACTGCATGCATGACCAAATCCACACAAGTGCATCCATCTCCTTAAGCTTTTGAAAGAGACTGTCCAACCCCAGACAAAAAATGATATCATATCGAAATTTACCATGACAAGGAATGAAATTTCCTTCTTTGATTCTTTTTTTTTTTTATCCTTATGCCTTTGTTGATGAAGCAAAACACCATTAACATTTAACAATATAATATGACCATGGGTAACAAGGGGTAGTGTTGCCTCTCGAATGCTTTGCAACTCACTTGTTTGGTCCCTTTCACATTTATCTATTAATGTTATATTGTTGCCTATCCCTTTATCATTTATTTGTACATCATCTTTACAAGATTTAAATATTACAAGCGCTAAAGAAAGTGATTTAAGAACTGAAGGCAATAGAAATGGTGATGCAAAAACTGAAATGGTCCCCATGGTAAAGATGTTTTGAGCTGCATTATTATCCATTTCCTGCATGAACTTTGTCATTTTGACATGTGGCACAAGAAATTTTCGCCAAACCCCTCCCTTACCTCATGTCATTATTGAAAATCCATGTTCTTAATTGTTTCATTATATCTACACAAAATGATAGTTAGTTAGCCTTATAATTAGTAAAGATATATATTTACCTTGTTAATGTGTGACTCATGTTTGAACTAAAAGCTTCTTTAATCCTTGAGAATTTATTTTCTATACAAATATAAATAAAATATATAAAAATGCCTTATGTTACACTTAAGTTATTTGAGAAATGAAGTGTTTTTCAATACATTATTTGAGAAGCAATGTGTCAAAGTTTTAACCCATTTAGTTGCTTGGAAGATCGTTTAACATCTTTTGTTTCTTTTGTTGATGTTTCCATAGTCAATGGAATAAGTGAATGTTCTGTATTCTATTTAGTTCAAGATCGTTCTCAGACTCCGACATTAAACCATATTCCTCATCAGAGTTATCGCATTTCTCGGGAGGAAACTTTTTTCAAATACTCTTGTAGGGGTTTGTTGGGGTAGTCAGTTGAGAACCTCTCTATTCACTTGTTCAAGTCCTCAACCATAATCTTATCCTTTTCAATGGCAAACACACATGTATCCTGAACTTCAAGGTAACACTCCTTCAAGACGAATCCCCTAGTGTAGTAGTCAAAAATCCATGCATCACTGTGAGGACCCTTGATCAAGTTGACGATGCTCTGTGCAGCCTGACTTTCAATGTTTGGATAACATACATTGTCGAATGCATCCCTCTCAGCTATCAATGTATCAGATGGACGTTCAGGCCCGTTGGAGTGAAAACAGATGCCTAGCCAATCATTTGAAAGTTTGAAATTGTTTAACGCATTCCTGACAACCAAGTGAACAACCATATCAAACACTTGGAATCAGCATCGTTCATATAAAATCCAGTCCAATGATGTCTGTTCTTTTTAGCGAAAATGAAGGCGAAAGTGTTGGTGACATAAGCAAAAAATCAATAAATAAATACCTGAAAACGTAGGTATCAACAAAGCGTGAAAAAATTCAATAATAAATACCTTATACAACTTGGTGGTCATGTACAAAAGAGCATGTACATGCTTATGTGCGCTTGAATGATCATCCAAGCGGATAAAACCTTCTTTGCCTTACTCAGAAGGTAACAACGAAGAAGAATTGTACATGCTTGCACGGCTAAGTTTCTCCACCAAATCCTCTAGTGCCTATCTGACGAAATATTTTTTGACACCTGTCGATCCATCATGAACATTCGAAACGGTTTTCTACAAGCAATGATGTTACCCCATGAAGTCTCTGAATCTGACAATAAACATCTGTAGGGCTTGTCATGATTCGTAGCATCCTCCTTTATAAGGTTCAAGTCGGTTCTCCGCTGCTGAAGGATTGTCATAAGAGAAGGCGTCATCGTGATATTCTCTTTTTTGGCATTGGCGTGTAACAGATTCTTGCCCAGATCTTTCGATTGGTTTACCCATTGGACAAACATATCATCGTCTGTCACATGCAAATATTTGCTGACCTCTTCATATATTAAAAGCCGAGGTTCAACCCAGTTTGTGACAGTGTATTCCCAACCACTCATTGAAGTGCCTGATCGTCTTCAGCTCCATTACCTTGAGATGAAAATGAGAGGTGGGGTTGTTGTTATTAATCTATAGTTTGCCATCAACCACTAAATTAGCTAAAACATCCATCCTCCATCGTTGTTCCATTCAAAGGCTTCAACCATGTGAGCTTGAAATTGTTGTTTTACATCCTTTGTAGATTGAATAGACTTAGCCTTCGTTATCTTATTGGGTTTTTTTGCAAACTTCTCTGAGGGCTCCCCTTCACTTGTTTGCTTCTTCTTCAGTGTTCCTTTTGTGAATGATTCTATAATCCTCACCCATTTGGCAAAGACCTTATCCCCGAGGCAGGAAATCAACATCGTCAAAAAAGATGTTTCCTTCCCGCCCACCTGGGCAAAATCAACTACTGCAATTTCTTCAGCTCTCTGAAAATAAAATAAGAGACAGATTAATATACTGGTGAGATAAATCCCGCCAAGACAATTTACTTACCCGATAGTCCGCACTTTGTTCTCTCCTTGCAGTAGCTCTTTATGGTCACCCAAGATTTTCTCACATGGATCGCATGTGTTTGAACTTTTCCCATATTTTGTTGCTATAGTGGTTGGTGTCGGCAGCGTCCCATTCCGCCGATAGCTTATGGTACTGCTCGGTTGTGAAATTCAGCTAGCTAAAAATGTCGATCTTTTTGGTAGCTTCTCACGGGTATGCTAAAAAGTTTTGTTACCATTGTTCCTTTATTGTGTTCATCGAGAAGTCATTGGGTTGCCGTTATCATGTGTTGGCCGCTAATAATGTAATACCGAATTGATTTTTTATTCTCCGTCTGAATCTTCGTGATTTGTTTTGGTGTTGTCACCCACACTATCTCAATGCCTTTCTTTCTTTTATAGTATGGGCACAAAAGAACATTATGTGGAACAGTGTAAGAATTATTGTCCTTCATCTTCTTTATGAGCTTAACTACACGTTCCTAGTTGAGTGGCATGTGGGGTTAACGTTACAATACTTAACCCTACACTCGTAAATCCTATCATCCAACATCATTTCCTTGTGGCTTATTGCATCATGGGATGCCACAGGTGCAGCTGACAAAACGACATATGATTTTCTTCTGCGGTCAAAATCAACATGTGTGAGCCCCGACTGCAGCTGTTCTAATGTTTTTGGCACACTCTTCCAGCTCTCAAAGATTCTTAAACAAATTGAATGTGATATGTAATGAACCTGGGACTGAGCCACCCTTTCAATCTCCCTAATGATGTCACTGTGTTCTTCTTCAATAAGAAGAGGGACGATTACTTTACTTGTGGATGTTTTGTATTATGAAGCAATATCTGCTGAGAATACACCTACTTGATGAGTATGAAGATCTTCGAAGTAGACATTTAATTAGATCCCCTCCATAGATGGGCTTTTGTTTAGTTGAAGAAAAACTCCATGATCAACATCATTAATGAACACATGAACGTCATTATCCACAAGCTAACAGAACCACTCGAGATTCTTGTCGTATCTGGCGACCTCTAGATCTGAGAACATGACATTGGATGGAACAAGGCATATATTTCGAGCATTGTCTAATCTGGGTTCATCCCTCGGGTGCTTAACTAGTGAATCTAGTTTTTATTGTTTTGCTTATCCACGCGATGGGACAGAGGTTGGTTTGATAGCAATCATGGTTGATTCAATGCACTTTCCGTTTATTTTGAAATATGGCCAAGTTGATTCCATAATCCCCTGCCCATCTCATCTTCTCCTTTTGTCTTCAATGTTACCTCAATTCCACATCTGAATACAAAAATGATTAGTTCTTCAAGTACATATTCGAGTATAACAAATTTTATTTTAATTATTACCTAGAATTTGATGACGACTCTATACTAATGACTAAATTTCCTTGTTTGATCAAATCGTCTTTCTGCACAATAATTCATTATGAATACAATTCATATAAAAACGCACACACACTTGTATAAACCCGAATATATAAAATTAATACACTGATAAATTCACATATACCCTTCTTTGTCTCAGAGAGAAGTGGACGGGATTAACTGTCCGAAGCTCACATTTGTGATAGTGCAAAAAACTAGTAACATTTGGTTTTAAAACCACCACAAATGTGAGCTTTAGACAGTTTTACATAGTTTACTGGCTTTTACTTAAAATATTATGATAAGATTATAAAAGTAAATAAAATGAGATAAGAAACTTGTATATATTAATACACATATACATTCACATGAAAGGGGTGGCGAGATTAATCCCGCCACCCTTCTCTGTTTTAGACAGAAGTATGCGAGATTGATCTTGTCCATCATTTTAGGAGGCATGGAAGGTGTGGTGGGATTAATCCCGCCACCATTTCCATGTTTCTTAAAATGTTCAGCGGGATTAATGCCGCTACCCTTCTCCATCTCAGACAAAAGTGAGCGGGATTGATCTTGCCCACCATTTTAAGAGGCATGGAAGGGGTGGCAGGATTAATCCTGCCACACCTTCCATGCCTCCTAAAATGGTGGGCGAGAAATCTTCCCACCCACTTCTGTCTAAGACGGAGAAGGGTGGCGGGATTGATCTCGCCCATCATTTCAGGAGGCATGGAAGGGGTGGCAGGATTAATCCCGCCACACTTTCCATGTTTGGTGGGCGGGATTAATCTTGCCCATAACACTCTAATGGTGATGGGTGGGATTAATCCCGCCCCATATTCTTTGAGACATAAAAGGTGGTGGGATTAATCCCGCCACCCCTTCCATGCCCAATGAGTGGGATTAATCCTCTCACCACCTCCACGCCTCCTTGAACAGTCGGTGGGATTAATCCTGCCCACCAGGCATGAAAGGGTCTGCAAGATTAATCCTGCCACCCTTTATGTCTCAATGAGTGTGGGGCGGAATTAATCCTGCCACCCTTCAGGTAGGTCATGGGCGGCGAGATTAATGTCGTTGCCCTTTGGTTAATCCTGCGCACCAAGGTGATGCACACACACACACAACACACACACACACACATATATATATGTATATGTATATATAGGAGTGTGCAAGAGATAGATAAAAAAAATTAAATTATATGGATACACACTCATATACATGTATATATGAGTATATATATGTATATGTATATCATGTGTGTGTGTGTGTGTTAAATAAATTAAATTATACAGATACACACACACATATATATGTATATGTGTATATATATGTATATGTATATGTGTATGCGTGTGTGTGTCAGAGATAGATAAATCAATAAAATTATACAGATACACACACACACATATATATGTATATATGTATAGGAGTGTGTGTGTGTGTGCCAGAGATAGATAAATAAATAAATTATATAGATACACACACATATATGTATGTATATATGTATATATATGTGTATATGTATATCGTGTGTGTGCGTGTGTGAGTTAAGCAAATAAAATTATACAGATAAACACACACACACACATATATATATATGTATATACACGAGTGTGTGTGTGCGCGCGAGATACTGTTGAGAAGAGAAAATCCTACAGACTAAAATGTGGAAGTGGTCGCCACCGACAACTCATAATAAGGGTCTATCGAATTAAGAAAGAAAAGAAATAGAGTACATACAGATCAGACTTCAGAAGGTTGGGAATGGGTAAGGATGGCAAGGTATGTAGTAGGCAGTAGTACTATGGATCCCGTCACAATGCTGAGAAAAGAATAGTATACATCAAAGCAGAAAGATAAGCAAGAGATAGTCGTATTGAGAGTGAAAGAAACTTATATTATGTCTGCACACGGCACATAGTATAAAATTATAGTATACTCGAGATCCCGTCCTAGTCCTAGTCTAGTCTATTTATACTCGTACCCTTGGTCTTGTACTAGTAGTTATGGTAACTACCTTTTAACCTTATCCATTCAATTACTGTAACTCCTTATCCTTATTCGGGTATGCCGTACTCCGCCTCAAACATTGTATTACGGTAGTGATTCACTTATATTACGATAGTGATTCGTACTCTGATATTTCCATCCGACTCTCGTTTTTTCCACAATATATACTTTTTTTGGTGTTTTTCCCATTATATTTGTCCATGAAATAAACATAACTAGGAATCTTCTACATATCTAACTACGATCTTAACATCCCCCAGACTAGAAGTGTTGCATTGCCCCGATGCAACCTTATGATGTCCCCATTGTCCCATAGATGTCACGACTCGATACAGGATACAGGATTCCGGATACATGATACAAGATTCCGGATACAGGATACGGGTTGCAGGACTTTCTTACAGGATATTCCTACTAGGATTCCGGACACAGGATACGATTGCAGGATATTCCTACAGGGATTCTGGATACAGGATACAGTTGCAGGATATTCCTACAGGATACCTAGAGGATAAGGGACATGTGGACTCATCTTAGCCTCTGCATGCATGTAGTCACTTTTGCATGCATGCAACCACTTTTAGCACTCATGCCTAGATTAGCTCTTGGAGTTGTGAGCATAAAAGCTCCGACCTAATTGTTGTACAATCAGTTACTATCAACACCAGTCTTACTATGATCAATCTCGTCTTGACTTGTTCTTGTCTTGTTTCCTGTCCTGCTCCTGTCTCGCTCCTGTTTCCTGTCCTGCTCCTGGATTCCTGCTCCTGTCTTGTTCCATCCTGTCCTGCTCCTGTCTTGTTCCCGGATCCTGTCCTGTTTCTGTCTTGTTCCTGGATCCTATCTTGCGCTTCCTGTCTTGCTCCGATCCTATCCTGATCCTGTCTTGCTCCTGGATCTGTCCTGTTCCTGTTCCTAGTTCCTTCCTGCTCTCGGTCCTGCTGAGTCAAGCCTTCATGTTCTTGGAATCCTGTCTCTTCCTGGTTCCTGGATCGTGGCTTGACAGTTTGATAGTAACTGCTTCATTAGCTCTCCGTTTTCCAGCTACCTTTTTTCTTGATTCTTTTCCTTTTTTCCTCCTTTTTCTTTCATAGATCATGGCTGATTTTGAGCGCTTTCAACGCGAGCACCAAATGTTGCTTCATGAGCTGGCCACTTTGCGCCAAGTGGTCACCGATGCAAGGTTCCACCAATGCGGCACATGCAGCTGCTGATGCATCCTCCAAGGCTGCTGCGCAGGCTCTCTCAGGCATCGGTGGTTCCTCTTCATCGAACTTTTCTTCGGAGCCGAAGAGCATGCCAGAAAGTTCAGTGGCAATCGTGCCGATTTCCAAGGTTTCCTGAATCAGATCCGGCTCTTGATCCGTATGCAACCACGCGCTACTCGACTGATGCTCAAAAGGTGGGTCTTTTGGCATCCTTACTAAGTGGATCTCCACGGGCTTGGGTTGCCCCCTTGCTGGAGCGTGACGACCCATTGATGGAAGACTTTGAAGGTTTCGTGGCTGCCTTTGAAGCCTGTTTGGAGATCCTGATAAGTACCGTTCTGCATGCACGAAGTTACGGAAGCTCACTCAAGGATCCCGACCAGCTTCCGTCTATGCATCCGAATTTCAGCAACTTTGCACGAACATTCCATGGGACGAGACTGCATTGATCGAACACTTCCGTTTTGGGTTGAGGGATGACGTGAAGGACCTTCTCCTTACGTTACCGGATGCCCAAACATTAGCGGAGATCATGCAACAAGCTGTTCGTTGCGACAACCGTTTGTTCGAGCGTCGTCAGGAAAGATCCCGTCAGCAGTTCCTGCAAACCAATCCTGCAGCTGTGGTACATGTTCCTGCACCACCTTCTGGAGTAGTTCCTATGGAGGTTGAGAAATCCAAGCGTGGCTCTCTTTCCGCTGCTGAGAAGCAACGTCGTCCAGTGAGAACCTGTGCTTGTATTGTGGTGGAGCAGGACACAAGGTGGCAGATTGTCCTATTAAAGCCAGGAACTTCAAGACGCGTGAAGTTGAAGCTGAAGTTCAGTCGGAAAACTCCAATGTCCACTTCGTCTAGGAGCCGCGAAGTTGGACGTAGGTGCAGGCTCCATTGGTGCTGCTCATACCATTCCATCACTTAAGTTTCCTGTACACATTCATCTTAATAATCGAGAGCTCAAGGAGTTTGCCTGTTAGACACTGGTGCAAATGCATGCTTCATGGATGACATTTTGCAACTCAACATGGCATTTCGGTGGTGAAGTTGAAGCGTGCAGTTCCTGTAGAGGTGGCCGATGGGCGTCTGATTGCTTCTGGCGCAGTTACCCATGCTACCGAACCTCTCTCTGCAGTCATGGCACATTCAACTGTTCAATTTCCTTCAACTTGATCAAGACTCGGTCGACTCCCATCATTTTGGGCATGCCATGGTTCGTTGTTGCAAATCCGCAGATCGACTGGAGGTCTAGGACGCTCACGTTTTCCTCTCCGACAGCTAGGATCAATCCTGTACCTTCCTGTGTGCAGGATACATCCTTAGTATCTGAGGCAGTACAAGCTACAGGATTGACCGTGCCTGTTCCTGTACCAGTGTTGAAGACTCCTCCTCGACAGGATTCACCTCATGTCAGTTCCTCAGCACATCCGCAGGCTCTCTCCACTCCTGTAAGTTTGCGGTTCCTGTACAGGGTTCTTCCAATCCTGTATCAGTGTCGAAGGTTCCTCCTCAACAGGATCCACCTCCTGTTGATTCGTCAGCACATTCGCAGGCTTTTCCCCTCCTGCGCAACCACGGACTCCTGTACAGGATTCTTCCAATCCTGTACACTCGTCAACACCACACAGGTTTTTTCCAATCCTGCTTCTTTTGTTACTGCTTCTGTTCCACCCCCAAGATCCTTCCTCTTTTTCAGTCACAGCTCCCTCCTTCTCCTCTCCGAGTTCTTACCACTACCATGCATGAACTCGCCACTGATCCTGCTCCTTTCCACCTTTTTGCCTTTCAAGTAACTCCTACGTCCTCTTCTACCTTTCCTGTATCCGACTCTCCTGTTTTTCAATCTCCTTCCCTCTCCTTCTCCTTCTCCTCCTTCTTCCCTACCATCCAAGTACCACGACTTTAAGGACGTTTTTGACAAGCACAAGGCTGCAGTTCTTCCTGTTCACAGGTCCTACGACTGTCCTATTGATCTTGCGGAAGGAAAGACTCCACCGTTCGGACCGATTTATGCATTGTCACCCACAGAGTTGGAGGTTCTTCGTCAGTACATCGAGGACAACTTGGCATCCGGCTTCATTCCGTCACTCAAAGTCCCCTGCAGGAGCGCCTATCTTCTTTGTCAAGAAGAAGGATGAGAGTTTACGTTTGGTTGTGGACTACAGGGGTTTGAATCAAGTCACCATTCGGAATCGGTACCCGTTGCCATTGATCCCGGAACTTCTCGATTGGCTGCGAGGAGCAAAGGTGTTCACGAAAATTGCCTTACGAGGGCCTACAACCTTGTACGAATTGTCCAGGCGATGAGTGGAAGACTGCCTTTTGTACAAGGTATGGACACTTCGAGTACACAGTGATGCCTTTTGGCCTTACCAATGCCCCAACCGTGTTCCCACACATGGTGAACGATATTTAGTGACTTCTTGGACTAGTTTGTGGTGATCTACCTCGACGACATTTTGATTTTCTCCAAGGACCAGGCGGCACATGACAAGCACGTACGATTAGTTCTACAGCGGCTTCGCAAGCATGGCCTGTATGCGAAGTTGGAGAAGTGTTTTTTCGATAAGGATTATGTGGAGTTGTTAGGCTACATCGTCTCTCCTGCTGGCGTTTCCATGGACATGCACAAGGTGAAGACCATCGTGGAGTGGGAGGCCCAAGTCTGTACGAGATGTACAATGTTTCCTTGGCTTTGCAAACTTCTACAGGCGGTTCATACAGGATTTCTCCAAGCATGTACTTCCACTCACGGAACTCACCAAGCGCACCGGGGTTTTCTCTTGGTCCGACAAGGCGGAATTTGCATTCACAACACTCAAGGACGCCTTCACGATAGCTCCAATTTTAGCACATCCTGACCCTTCTTGTCCTTTATTCGTTGAAGGAGATGCCTCGGATTTTGTAGTAGGATCCGTCCTATTACAAGTTGGAGAAGACAAGTTGCTTCATCCTGTAACTTTTCACTCTCGTAAGTTCCTTTCGGCAGAGATCAATTACGAGATTCATGACAAGGAACTCAAGGCTATTGTGGATTTGTTCGAGAAGTGGCGGCATTTTCTGGAAGGTGCTGCGCATCCTGTACAAGTTCTTACGGATCACAAAACCTAGAGTATTTTCAAACAGCTCGGAGTTCTCAGTCGGCGACAGGCTAGGTGGGCGGAGTTCCTATCACGTTTTGATTTGTCATTGTCTACAGGCCCGATTTTCAGAATGGCAAGGCGGACGCATTGTCTAGGCACTCTTACCTCACACCGATCCCGGGCGATCCTGCATATGACTGTCAAAGATAAGTGTTGTTGGGCCTGATCGTTTCCGACTTGCGGCACTACAGGTTCATCAGGCTCCAACAAATTCAACACTCCTACAGGACATCGTTCGCAGTTGGCTACAGATGACTTGGCAAAGAATGTGTTTTCACATTCATCCTGACGTTGCAAGTTCCTCTTTCTCCAGTTCCCGTTCAGACTAGAAGTTGTTCGCCATACAGGATGGACTCCTGTACTGGGAAGGTCTCCTGTACGTTCCTGTTGGTATTTCCAGGACTCGTGTGGTATAGGATTGTCATGATACCCCGGCTACAGACATTTTGGTGTGGCCAAGACAGTGGAATTGGTGACTGCAACTATTGGTGGCCTAGGTTGCGAGGTTTTGTGGAAAGGTTTGTACGAGTTGTGACACTTGTAACAGGTCGAAGATGCCTCATATGCACCCTCTGGTCTTCTTCGTCTCTTCTTCCTGTTCCTTCTGCTCCTTAGAGATCCATTTCTATGGATTTCCTCACAGATCTTCCTCCTCGTGGATTCGATGCAGTTCTTGTGGTGGTTGACCGTTTCACCAAGCAGGCTCATTTCTACCCTGCAACAAGACAGTTACAGGTCAGACAACTACCGAGTTGGTGATCCATGAGGTGTTCCGACATCATGGTCTTCCTGAGAGCATTGTTTCCGATCGAGGTCCACAATTCATGTCCAAGTTTTGGCGAGAGCTTCTTCGGAGTCTACAGGTTAAAGCGGATCTTTCTTCAGGATATCACCCACAAACGATGGGCAGTCCGAACGCACAATTCAGACCTTGGAACAGTATCTTCGTTGCTTCATCAGTTACCAGCAGGACAACTGGTTGGACCTTCTTCCAATGGCGGAGTTTGCCTACAACAACTCGTTCACGCATCTACAGGACAGACACCTTTCTTTGCTCTTACAGGCCACCATCCACGTTTTGACTTTGCTCCTCCCGCTTCTCCTTCTTCCGCTCCTGCAGTACAGGATCGTCCAGCATCTTGCAGGTACAGGATGATCTCCAGGTTCATCTTCAGGCACAGGAACGATACAAGCATCATGCTGATGCTCACCGTCAGCCGGCACCTACATACAAGATTGGTGATCTCGTGTGGCTTCTTCGTGACATTCGCACCAACAGGCCTTCTTCTAAGTTGGATTTTCAACGATGGGCCCTTACAGGATTGTGGCGGAGGTAAATCCTATAGCTTTCCGACTCGAGTTACCATCACGGTGAAACTTCATCCTGTGTTTCACACCTCCTTGTTGGAGCCGTATCATCTTCTTCTCTTCCCGATCGTGCTTCTTCTCCTCCCCCTCATGTGGTCATTGACAATGAACCGGAGTACGAAGTTGCAGCCATTCTTGATTTTCGTCTTCATCGCCGCCAACTCTAATACTTTGTGGATTGGAAAGGTTATTTGCCTTCTGATCGCACTTGGGAACCCACATCCAACTTATTCCATGCTTCTTCCAAAGTTGTTGCCTTCCATCGGCATTATCCTGCTAAACCAGGTCCCAAGACTCGTGGAACTTGTCTTTAAGGAGAGGTACTGTCACGACTAGATACAGGATACAGGATTCCGGATACAGGATACAGGATACGGGTTGCAGGACTTTCCTACAGGATATTCCTACCAGGATTCCGGACACAGGATACGGTTGCAGGATATTCTTACAGGGATTCCGGATATAGGATACGGTTGTAGGATATTCTATAGGATATGCCACAGGATATATCTAGAGGATAAGGGACATGTGGACTCATCTTAGCCTCTGCATGCATGCAGTCACTTTTGCATGCATGCAACCACTTTTAGCACTCATGCCTAGATTAGCTCTTGGAGTTGAGCATAAAAGCTCCGACCTAATTGTTGTACAATTAGTTATTATCAACACCAGTCTTACTACAATCAATCTTGTCTTGACTTGTTCTTGTCTTGTTTCCTGTCCTGCTCCTGTCTCGCTCCTGTTTCCTGTCCTGCTCCTGGATCATGTCCTACTCCTGTCTTGTTCCCGGATCCTGTCATGTTTCTGTCTTGTTCCTGGATCCTGTCCTGTGCCTTCCTATTTTGCTCCCGGATCCTATATTGATCATGTCTTGCTCCTGGATCCGTCCTGTTCCTGTTCCTAGTTCCTATCCTGCTCTCGGTCCTATTCCTGAGTCAAGCCTTCCTGTTCTTGGAATCCTGCTCTCTTCTTGGTTCCTGGATCGTGGCTTGACAACAGAAAGATGCAACCACGGTCTTGAGCTTGTGGTTCTCCTCACGTAGTTTGCGTACTTCTTCTGTGTCGTTTGTGGTTGTGGCAGTTGTTGGGTTGAAATCGCTCAGCTTGTCATGGATGTTGCGTACTTGTTTAGCTTGTGTGTGCACGATGTCCATGAGTACCTTGTGTTATTCGTACATACGACGCATGATATTTGATTGTTCATGGAGTTACTTGTCGATGGCGTTACAATGGTCATGGAGTTGTTGAGTGAGAGTCGCCTCTCCTCGTTGAACGCTACTTGTTGTATGAGGGAATCGACAACACTCCGAAGATGTGAAAGTTGACCTTCAAGAGTAGGATCATTTGTCGGGTCTTGCGGTGGTAATGCGTGTGCTTAACCTCTGAGTGTGTCCTGCTTCTGACGATCTGATGTGTGATGCCCCATTTGTTGTGGTTGGGAGGGTCTTTCTCCTTCCCTTTATCGTGAATGTCGTTCTTGGCTTGCTGTCCATGTGTGGGTGAGGGTGAATGCGGTTCTTGATGTGTCTGTTGAACAGCTGGATCCCATATGTGCTCTGTCGTAGTTCATACATGATGTGCTATGATGTGAGGAGTACCTATGGTAGATAGAGGATGAGTTGACGGAGGTGATGGTATTACGGTGTCTCCCGTATGGATGTTGTCTAATGGTGCTGAGTCTCCACACTCCATGTGTGCTGCAGAGGTTGGTGCTGTAGACTTATTACGATCTCCCGTATGGATGTGATCTGGTGGTGTTGAGTTTTCACATTCCATGTGTGCTACGGAAGTTGATGCCATGAGCTTATTACACGTCCTTCGAAGGTCTCCTCGTGGTAACGATCTCCTATGTAAGACTTGATCATCTTCTTCCTCGTCCTCCACAAATTGGTATGACACCAGTTCTTGTGTTTGTGGTTCTTCTGGTTTCTTTGCCTATGAGCGTGGTCGTTTTTTCGGCTTGGTTGGTAGTGGTGCATCTAAATCACGAGTGTCAAAAACATTGTCTGGGTACTGTGAAGTGAGACCTAACCAAAATGACATCCTTGTCGTGATTACCGGTGTACTTGTTGGTGCTAAATCTACGTGCGTAATACGGAGTGCTGTTAGAATGTGATGAAGCATTGGAAATACAGTCGTCTCCTTATCCTTGCTTTTGGGATTGTGTAGAGTTTGAAGCTCATTTGCAATCCCACTACGACTAGCTCCCCCCAATCCGGTTTGTGTCCCTGTTCAGTTATATGATAAACGTACCCGATTTCCTTATTGAAACTTGCCGGAGTTTTTTGAAAAGCAAATGCAGCAGTGGTGATCGCCTTGATGCGGGGTTCCTGTAAGATAGATGTTGGTGCTGCGTTGGTAGTCCTCTGTTTTTGGAGAAACCTGTCATAGTTGTCGATGTAGGCTTGAATGTATGTGTGGACTTGCGGAATTGGGTCGAAAGAAGCCTCTGGATCTAGTAATTCAAACACATTCCTAATGAACTTACTTGTGAAAGCGAATGCCCCGCCGTGTAGTTGTAAGGTCTTGAGTTGCGGTGCATAAGCCTTAATCGCTTGATCGCCTAAGTGCTCACCCTGTTGGCCCAATCGTTTGTGAACAAATGTGTCGAAGTACTTTTCCAATTGCATTCATTGTATCCATTCTCGTATATCGGAAATGAGTGTTGGTGCTGGACGCAACGTGGTACAAGACTGGTGAGATTGGTACTGCTGGTTCGGACTGGGGATGCAAAGTTCAGTGCTGTAGTGGAAGTGCTCGTTGTGTCGGTGAATTCCTCCATCAATTCGATTAGTGAATGGAGTATGGAAATTGAGAAGGAATTGAAGACTGTGGGGAAGAAGAAAACAAAGAGGAAGTGGGAAACCCTAGTGTGTGTATTCGGTTGGGTGATGCTACTGTTTTATGCTTGGTATATTTATGGCATGTCAGTGTTTTTTGGGTAGTCCACATGTCGATATCTGATTTACTTGATGTGTGAACACCTTGGTTTTTGGTAAATTTGATAGAGAATATCTCATCATTGGACATTGTGTTTCTCAGATTTCCCCATTTCTTGGACTTTGAATCTCCCTTGTGTGAATGATCTTATCGATGTTTCCAGAAGATTTTGCTTACGTCTACCCGCCATATCGGCACGTGTTTTTCCATGTTCTGTTCTGACTTATTGTCGGGATCGTGTTCTAGGTTGTTGTTCAGTTCATGTTTGCTCTTGCTGTGCAATTCGAGTTTCCGCTTCCTGTGCAATTCGTATTCTCGGTCATTGTCAAGATCGTCCTCCAGCTTGTTGGAGGTATATTTTCATATGTGATTTGGATTTGTTGTAAGTAGGACTCATGTTGTATCATCCATAAGAGTGACGGTATTGTTAGCCCAAATATCCGTAATAATGTATGGTCCATATCATTTAGACTTGAACTTATGTTCAATGGGTCGAAGATTTCCTCGATAATGCCATAACATTTCTCCGACTCGGAATATGGGTCGTTGTTGTACTCTTTGGAGTCAATCGTGCCATGCTTAATATGTGTTTGAATTGCTTGTATATTAAAGACTGCTTGCTGTCTTTTCTCATCGAGCTTTTCAAGTTGTACATCATTGTCTAACTTGTTCTGGTTTCCCCAATATGGTATTCGAGTAACATCCATAATGATGGTATGATATATTCAATAGGCGTAATGACCTCTAATCCGTATGTTAGTTGAAATGGTGTAAAACTTTGTCGCCACTTTATATGTAGTACGGTATGTAATGCGGAAGCGAGTTTTTCATCCTAGTTTTTGCGATTCGTGTTCACTTAATACGATTTTTAATATTTGTTGGTAACTTCTGCCTGACCATGCCTTGTGGATAATATGCCATGGAGATGTAATGTCACAATATACCATTAACAAAGGACTTTGATGACGTTGTTGACAAAATGATTCCCTGGTCACTAATAAGTTCCACAAGAGCACCAAATCGTACTACGATATTCTCGTAGATAAACTTGGCGACGTGTTTGCGCGGCAATCTCATAGTGCGATAGCTTCAGCCCATTTAGTAATGTAAATGTGAGTACCAGTATATATTGATTCCTCTTGCTGCTTTTAGGATTGATTGGTCCCATAAAATCCATTCCCTACTTCATAAATGGAGCTAATGGTTTTGTTGATGTATGGCTGAACTTGATGATATGGAGCTGGTTGATGTTGTTACATTTCAAACATTTCTAACAATATTTATAGCATCTTTGAACACGGGCCACCATAATCGGACTACAGAATTTTGCGTGCTGTTCACGTTCCTGCAAAGTGTCCACCGTGTTCTCCTGAGTGAGCTTCTCATAATACGAGCTGAACTTCCTCCATTGGTACGCATCTCCTTAAGACTTCATCCTTTCCCTTCTTGTATAATATGCCTGATATCATGCAGTACGGCTTGGAACGTAAGACAAGTTGTTTACGTTGTTGTGTTGATGCATATTTGTCTAGTGCTAGTTTGGTAGTTAGAAAGTGTTCAATATCCTATAGATATCCTTGGTGGTAGTATCGTTTTGGTTGTTCTTCTTGTATTTGAAATAAATTCGCATTTGGTAGTTCATCATTCACGCCCATCGTCTTCTTCATGCGTAATACGGCTTAAGAAATCTGCTTGTTGATGTAGTTTGCATGGTTTGTGAATGATCTGAAAGTCGAACTCTTGCAATAGTAAGAACCATCATACTAATCTTCCTTCAATCTTGGTCTTGCTCATAAGAGCTTGATGATCGACAATGAATTTGACCTTATTTGCTAACAAATAATGTTGAAATTTCTTGGTTGCATAGACCATTTCGAGTGCTTCCTTTTCCGTAGTTGTGTAGTTCTTTTCTGCATGTGCTAACCGTCGACTCACATAATATAACGGACGATCTTTTCCGTCTTTCTGTGTTTGTGTTAATATGCATCCAATGGCGTATGACAATGCATCCACTTATACATGAAATTCTTGTTTCCAATTTGGGTTGGCTAGTATGGGGGCCTTCATTAATGCTTGTTTCAACGTGTGGAAGCTCTGTTCGCATTGCGGGTCCCATAAATGGTTCTCCTTTCCTTAAGAGCATAGTTAATGGTTTCACTATTGCTGCATAAATTTTTATAAAACGCCAATGATATCCCATTTTATCAAGGAGTCGTCGTATTTGCTTACATCTTTAGGAGGTTGCATTGTCTATATTACTTTGACTTTATCTTGGTCCACTATAATTCCATCTTTGCATATAATATGCCCGAGTAGGACTCATGATTTTACAAAAAATATGCACTTCTCCAGATTAAGAACTATATTGTTCAATCGGCACTTTTCAAAACACTTTGTTAAACAATCCAAATGTTCGTCTTTCGTTTCATAAATGCTAAAATCATCCAAGAAAACCTTCATAAATGTTGTCATATAATCGTGGAATGTTTCACTAACCAACCGCTGGAAAGTGAATGGCGCATTACATAATCCAAAAGGCATAATGTGATATGCATATGTACCCCAAGGACTAATGAATGCTATTTTTGATTGATCCGTTGGGTCCACTTGTACTTGGTTGTATCCTGAAAATCCGTTTAGAAAGAAATACATTTCATGTCCTACTACCGTATCTAACAACTCTTCGGTGAAGGGTATTAGGTACGTATCCCATCGAGTTACATCATTCAATTTCTTATAATTGACGTAGATACGTAATTTGCCGTTCTTTTTCGGTACTACGATAATTGATGATAACCATTGTGGGTTTTCGATTGGATAAATAAATCTGGCTTGTAAATAACTTGTCCACTTCTTCTTTGACTTTTGCCAGGAATGTTGGATTCATACGGTATGCTTGTTGTTTCCTGGGTAGTAATTCTATTTTGTGGGTACATATTGTTGGTGAAACTCCCTTAAGATCTTTGTAACTCCAAGCAAAGACATCTGCATTTTGACGTAGTACATTTATCAATTGCTTTCGGTATTCCAGTTCGAGGTCGACTGCTATTCGTACTTTCCATGGTCCGTATTCACTTGTTTTAATTTCTACTTCTTCAGTCTTTTCATTAGTCGTAATTTTCAATTTATGTTGAGTATGTGCTATTTGTTCATGCTTTGTTTCAAATTGTAGTTGTTGTTGTGTGGGTTGTTTGAATTTGTCTGTTAGTTTGAGAATGTTCATATGTTGCTACTGTTGGTCATTAGTGGTCGTATTTTTTGCGCTCTCGTCCTTTGGTGTCATTTGATAGCTATCTCTATGAGTTCTGAATTGTTATCGAATAGGAGTTTTTCTTCTTATGTGTTCAAGCCATAATGCCAGTCAAAATTCTCCATTCGTAATGGTCAAGTTGGTCGTTCAATTGGCTTTTCTTCTGTTGTGTTCTGACGACTGCTTCTTGTCCATGCTTATATAGTACCATTTCGTCGTCTTCCCAATTATGTCGTACTTTCGAATAATATTTGATATGGTTTTCTCGTCTATTTGATACGTAGTATGACCAAAGATACCTTAAACTTGATCCCTACAATTTCTATACATACGGATCTGATTATACTAATGGGTCGTACTTTCCTCTAGTCAGCCATTCGTACCAAGAATGGTGCATTTTCTATGGGCCCTAAACCCAGTTCCTTGCAAGTCTGCTCTTCGATTATGTTGACTCCTAAGCCCCCATCAATGGGTATGTTCTAAATGTTGTTCTTGCCAATACGAGCGGTAATCATTGGCACCTCTTCATCCCAATCCTTTTAATCTCTAAGAACTTTGGTCGTATTCACTCCGACTTGACTGGTATCATGTTGGATATTGCTGAAGTCCAAAGCATTAGTTATTTGCATTCGTAGAAATGGTGCTAAGGTGAGTAACTCTCCTATTGTTAACTGCACAGGTTGTTGCAAAATGACTGCAACAATACAATCTCCAAGTGGTATTGATGATGTGGATTGCTGTGAATGCACGCTTGCTTCATTAGGTGTAGGGTCTTGCTTTTCTTCTTGCTGTATTTTTTGAATTTAATCTGCCACTCTTTGTACTGTAGCTTTCTCTTTTTCCCAGTTTTTGCGTATTGGCTCTTCTTTATTTGGTTCTACCCATACTCATTTAGCCCATGTTACTGCATACATTTCCGTTAAGGGTAATTCCATATCTTCTTCCCATTTGCATTCGTGATTTTGCTCTTCATAGTCATCCTCTTGATCATTTTGTTGGACTTCAATCCTCCGTGTTGCTAGTTTTGTGGGTGGTGCTCTGGTATTAAATTTGCATTGTGGACACTCCAGTGAATAATGTCTTAACTCTCCACATGTGTAGCATCGAACATTGTTGAGTCTATTGCATTTGGTGGAATAGTGTCCTTTCTTTCCGCATCTGAAACATTTCCCATTTGGATTCGGACCACGTAATGCTGGTGGAGGGTATTGGTGGCAATAAAGGGGGTCCGGCTTGTGTTGGGACTGGTAATAGAGATTGTCCCCCTCGCAGTATCTCCGTATTATCGCCTTGTCGATAAAATGTCCCATTCACGGGGAAATCTCCTTCCATTGCCGTTGGTCTTTGTGGATAGTCGTATGGGTTGGCATTCCGAGATTGTGGATAGTCATATGGGTTCACATTCTTTGTGTCCCATCTGGGTGGTGGTGGTGGGTAGCCTTCAGTGCGTCCAATCATTGGTTGGGGTTTATATCCCGCACTTCGACATTGCCTTGCTTCATGACATATTCCTCCACACATCTGACACTTGGGTACTTTACATTCAGAAGCATTATGTCCTTTATTCTTGCATGTTGTACAAAATATTACTTTGGATCTTGCCCATATCTTGTTCTCCTTTCGGTATTGCCTTCTTGGTTCTCGTTCATCATCGTCTACATATCTCGAAGGTATCAGTATTTTAATTTGCTCAGCCTCTTTGATTGCATCTCTTAAGTCATATGGTTTTATCAGTCATACTTGAAGCTATAAGTTGTCCCGTAGTCCGTTGATATACTATTGAACATAGAAATTCCTACGAACTAATACGTAGCAGTGGTCGCCACCAACAAACCCGTATTAAGAGTCTATTAGAATATGAAAGAACAGATATAGAGTATAGATCAGACTTCAAAAGGTCGGGAAAGGGTAAGGATGGCAAGGTATATAACATATAGAATTGCGGATCCCATCACAATAGAAATAAAAGGAAAAGACTAAGATAACATGTAATATCGGTATAGCAGTAACACATACATGTAATAATGGTATAGCATATAAACAGACTCGTAACAAGGGTGACAGACAGACAGACAAACCTATAACAAACTCGTAATAAGAGTGACAAACTCACAAACAGACTTGTAATAAGGGTGACAAACAGACAGACCCACAATAAGGGTGACAGACAGACATACCTGTAACAAGGGTGACAAATAGATAAACAAACCCGTAATAAGGGTGACAGACTCACAAGCAGACCCATAATAAGGGTGACAAACAGACAAACCCACAATAAGGGTGACGAACAAACAGACCCACAACAAGGGGTATAGCAGAAATAAGAAAGACCGACAAAAAACCAATCCTCAGATGGTCAAACGAGAGTGAGAAGAGAAAAGAAATAGCAAGTAGTACTGCAGATCTCAACGCAGTAGAAAGGAGAAGTAGCAATCAAGGAATCAAGTAAGACACTGCAGAGAAAGTAAGAAGAGAATAGATATAGCAAGTAGTATTGCAGATCCCGAACGCAATAGAAATGAGAAGTAGAAATCAAAGAATCAAGTAAGATATCGAAGAGTGAGAGTAAGAGGAGAGTATATATTGTCAAAACATAGTACAATATTCAATATACCCCGGGATGCTTTCCTACTCCTAACTTCATCTATTTATACCTACACTTTCAGTCCAGTACGTTCAATTATCGTAACTTCCTTTGAATCTTATCCAATTGGTTGCATAACTTCATTAATGTCGTTATGATAACTGCTCCCTTGGACGTAATACGCTGATATCTAGAAATGTCGTATTCCGGTTCTCTCTAGAACTGCCGTACTCCAATTCTCTCTGGAACTGTCATATTTTGGTTACCTCTGGCACTGCCGTATTACGCTAATACTTGAATCATCCTCGTATTACGGTTGACCGGTAATTCTATGTTCTTCTTTAACTCTCGTATTTTTCACCATATATATTGTTTTTGGTATTTTTCCCGTTATACTTTCCTAATGAAACACATGTAAACTTAAAAATTCTATGATGCCTAAGTACTACTCTAACATATACCATTTCCTTGCCAATTTATCACTGACATCTCCCACCTCGCAGCGATTGTGTATCCTCCAAAATCTGCACGTGTAGTCTTCCATCGCCTCCGTAGGACCTTGCCGTATTTCTTGTAACTAAACTGTCGGGTCTCGTTTGTGATACTTACGTACATAATAATTCCTGAACAATGCAAGTAGTGTATCGTACTTGTCAATTGTCATGGCATTTTCGTAATACCAATCATTAGCATCTCCCTTCAGTGTAAATGGAAATATTCGAAGTTTCTCATTTTCATTCTTGATTTCGTTAGATTCACACGCCTTCTCAAATTATTATATATGGCGATTCGTATCTTTGTTCTCTAAACCTGAAAAGGTAGATGGTATGACTTTTCCTATAATTGTTAGTGTTCCCATCTTCTTAGGTGTTTCAATTGTCAACAGATCCCAATTTCTCGCATCGGTATGTGTTTTCCATTATCGTAGTTTTCCTGATGGTTGTTCTCTTCCTTTGTAACTTCATTGTACTTTGTCTACTGTTGCTCTTCTCTTCATGCTTCGGATTGCTCCTTCCTTCTTTGTTCTTCACGTTCCTCCAACCTTTTCCGGGTCTCTATTACTACTTATCGTCGTAAGTATCGCTCCTCACGCTCTCTTTGCTATCTCTGCCTTATCTCTTCATATCGTTGATGTTCTACAATAATACGTCGGTAATCATCCATTCACTTACTACTAAATGCAGTAGATCCATTCTCATGCTGTCTTTGTTGAGCGTTCTTCTATCTTTGCGATACTTGTCCCGATCGTATTAAGTACTCACTTTGGAGTCTATGGAAAGCCTCAAATTTCTTCTTCCGCCGTAACTTCTCTTCAAACTCCAACACTTCTTTGGGTATTGGCCTACCCATCTTGGTACATTCTACAAACACATTGTTAGTAACCTACTAATAACCATCCCTTTGTGGTCGCCATATGTTGAGCAGAGAAAATCCTACAGACTAAAATGTGGAAGTGGTCGCCACCGACAACCCATAATAAGGTCAAAAAAAGAAATAGAGTATAGATCAGACTTCAGAAGGTTGGGAATGGATAAGGATGGCAAGGTATGTAGCAGACAACAGTACTGCGGATCCCGTCACAATGCTGAGAAAAGAATAGTATACATCAAAGCAGAAAGATGAGCAAGAGATAGTCGTATTGAGAGTGAAAGGAAACTTATATTATGTCCGCACACGGCACATAGTACAAAATTATAGTATACTTGAGATCCCGTCCTAGTCCTAGTCTGGTCTATTTATACCCGTACTCTTGGTCCCATACTAGTAGTTATAGTAACTACCTCTTAGCCTTATCCATTCAGTTACTGTAACTCCTTATTCTTATCCGGGTATGCTGTACTCCGCCTCAAACATCGTATTGCGATAGTGACTCACTCGTATTACGATAGTGATCTGTACTCCGATATTTCCATTCGACTCTCGTTTTTTCCACAATATATTACTTTTTTGGTGTTTTTCCCATTATATTTGCCCATGAAATAAACATAATTAGGAATCTAACTACGATCCTAACAGATACATAAATAAATTATATTATACAAATAAAAACACACATAGATATATATATACATGTAAATATAGATAAATACACACACACACACACACACACATATATATATATATATGTGTGTGTGTGTGTATGTATATATAGGAGTGCCCGTGTGTGTGTGAGAGATAGATAAATAAATTTTATTATATAGATACACACACATATAAATGTATATGTAAATATATATTAATAAATAAATCTATCATACGCAGATATATATGTATATGTATACACATGTGAGAGAGAGATTTCACCTGTGTGAATGCATCTTCAAACCCTACTACACTGCCACGGCTTTTTGCACATCCATGCCTTGTGAGAGAGAGATCTTGCACTGCTGCTCTCACATGCCTAGAGAAAACATGATTTCCCAATAAAAAAAGACCCAGCATGTTTTATAAATATTAAATCCATTTCGATATGAAAAGCGTTGAAGTCACGATTAATAAAATTGCAAGAGAATGTATATTTTCTGAAGTTTAAAACAATTACAAAATTATAAAATATAGTATATTTAATATTCATAATTATAATAAACTTTTTAATAATAGTACCAAATTGTTTACTTAATTATATAAATTTATAAAAAAGATATGGAAGATTGATTATATACGATTTATATTATATATATATATATTTATTACTAGCACAAAATTTTAATTAATGTTATATTTAAATATTAATATTTTAATAACAACATTAATATTTATATAATGTAGCTCTTTAATAAAATTTATATTAGGCCCATATAATCTTAAATATAAAATATTATATAGCTTAATACCTTCTACTTTTATAATGTTATTAACTTTTGGTCCATGAATGCTATAATTATTAAAGGGTCAATTACAAAAATAGAATATTCTATCTTCAAATATATATTCTAAAGAATATTCTTTCTTTAAACATATATTATTCTAAAGAATATTCTTTTAATATTAGAAAATGCTAATTAAATAACTAAAATTACTAATTATTAAGAAATGGGACTATAACATGCCCATTTTAGTTATAATGTGCATCCATATTTAATCTTAGCATACCCGACAGTGCCATTTGGGTTTAGGATTTAAAACAATCATGGATGGACTTAATTATTAAATGATAATTTACTATTTACTTAATTATTAAATTTAACCTAATGAATAATGCATTTGTTATTTTAGTGAGTTTATTTTATAAGTTTATCCTTAAGTTTATTTATATATGTGCTTAACTATTAAACAACTCTTAATCCAATTATTATCCTTAACATAATAAGTTAACTTTTAATACTTGGGCTTAATTATTTAATTTACCTTTAATCTAATTATTATCTTGAACATAATAAATTTATTTCTAATTTAATTGTTATCTTTAATCAAGTTGAAACATTAACCCAAATTAACTTTAGGATAACTATTATATTGAATTTAAAATATTTATCAGATAAAACCTTTAATAAAGTGTTGATAACAAATTCATTGTGTTAAGAATTAGTAAACCTAAAAACTTAAATATAAACTCACTAAGCTAAATATAATGATTAGGTTAAAAGTCCATTAACTAATCAATTATTATTAAATAATTTAGCCACTGATTTATATTTAAAAAATGGTTATATATATAACTGCCCTGGCAATACAACTCATGTCGGGTAGGAAATTTCTAGAGGATTAATTTCGACAACAATGTATTTTAAATGGGTGGTCGGATATACAAGTCTAATCTTTTGCGAGCCATTCAAATTTGAGGAAGACACGTGTACTCCAAGCAGGCTAAATGGACCTGTTGAATTATACATATATATAAATAAAAGAGAGAGATATCTAATAGTTTGATTGCGTTATTTTACTTGGAATTTTGCATTTAACCTATTATAAAAACCTCAGAATTGAGTAAAGCAATAAAATTTGCTATATATATAAATAAAGAGAAAGTAATAATTTTATGCCTTCGTCAACCTGATTTTACTTGGAATTTTCCAGTTAAACATGGCTTCTTCATAAAAGATTAGATTTATTAATCTAAACCGAATTGGTGTGTGTATGTGTGCGCGCATACTGCAAGTAGAACATTGTGTTTCTGTATAATTATTAACCATTTTGTTCTTGTTCATGGAGCTGGACACGGTGCATGGTGTTGGTACAGTAGCATCCAAATTGAAGCAAGAAGGACATATAATTGATGCCATTGATTTAGTAAGTGCTGGAATTGATAATCAAGATGCAAACACTGTTGGTACTTTTAGAAAAATACATAGAGCCACTCACCAAGCTTTTACAATCCTTACCAAAGGAACGCAAGGTATGTGCGTGCATGGGTATGTGTGTGTACTAATTAGGAATAAGGTGTATTAACTATGCATGTGCGTATTTGTGTGTATTAATTAAGAATAAGGGTGATATTTCTTAAAATATGGTGTTGCGGAAAGACAATGTCGTTAAGTCCCTTCTGTAGCAAAGTTCATTGAACGATTTCATAGTGCATGAGATGTTGCTCGTCAATCGATGATTGTAACACAAAAAGGTATCGTCAGTAATATGATATGCATTGATGTGATATAATTGGAGATATGGTATTGTTAAGTATTAAAAACTTAAAAGGTCCAACAACTCTTTCGAGAAAGTTCCTTTTGCATTACAAAGTGGTGAAGCGAGTTGGTAACATAGCATATAAGTTAGATCTTCCTTAAGAGTTAAGAGTAATAAAAATGTGTTTTATGTCAATTTGCTCAAACCATTTCACAAGATTGAGAAACATTCAAAAAAATATGAAAACTTACATCCGCGATATGAAAGAGTTCGAAGTTGAGTCAATTTTTGATGTAAAAGATAAGGTTCGTGGAGATGTAAGCGAGAATATCTTATTAAATAAAAGGATTATCTAACGTGTAAGTCGACATGGGAATCATTAAAGAATTTACAAAACATAATGCAATTGGTGAATAAGTTTGAGGCAAGGTCTCAAGCTGATTATAATGATGTTAAGAAATAAAGCAGACTTTATTTCTTATTAACCTAGGGGTTGACAAACAATATTAATTAGAGGCCTTTAATATAAATTCTAATTAAAATAATATTAACTAATTTGTTGTTTGTGTCGGGTGACTTTATAAATGTACAAAGGTCTTCAGGTTACTTCATGTTGCCTCCAATAACTAAATTAGTAACTTAGTAAACGATGGTTCTAGAACACTTGGCTTCACATAATACAAGGGGGGTATGAAGGTTAGGTGACTTTTTACTAATTACACATAGAGTGATTATGTTAATTTTTGATTAAATTTTTCTAGCTTAATTTAGTCTTGGAATTAACACTCCCCATCAACAAGGATGTTGACATTTTCAAAGGTGGAGAGTGTTATAGTTTTTACTATGACCTCTACTTTTACTTTGGAGTTAATTATTGTTACCTACTAAATTATGTGATGATTCTTAGATAGTGATAAATAATCATGCTTAGTGTATTTAAGTGTTTAAGAGTAATTTGGTTGATTGTCACTAGCTACCTCAAGAAACTCTAGGCAAAGGTAGCACTTACATTCTAAACAACTCTTTCCATGGTTCATATGTTTCTGTAGCTTTTTTAATTGACTTTAGCAAGTTCGGCATGTTGGTATGGGTTAAGAACACCCTTAGGTTGCCCTAACCCCCTAAGTAGGGTTTAGGGGTAGGAAATAGAACTACGTCCCAGAGTCTAAGTATAAACATTAAGGGTTGGCATTTTGTGCCAACCCATTTACTTAAGCTCCGTCACATAAATAAGGTAGAGTATATGTAGTAAGGGTTCCTGGGTTCAAAAGAGATTCTTTTACCAATGTAAGCTTAGCTTGTGTCGTAAAGATACAACCTTGTGTTGTGCTGCCTCAACTTTCAAATGATAAGGGTATGTCCCACATTTGGGTTAGCCTATCCTTAATGTTGGTAGGATTAAGCCCTTGTGACCAGGTACATCATGTCCAAAAAGTAAGTTAATTCCTCTTGTCCGATAACCCATTCGCAAGTCTAGAAGGTGTTGCTAGAGTTCATGTTCTGCAAGAATAATGGTTGAGGCCTTGCTTCGGCCGCGTCATCCATGCCAAGCTAGAAATGATACTTATATCTTGACTAACCCACGCATCATGACTCACGACTTGACCAACTAGGGGTGTGAGTTCCTAAGAGACGGTTTCTAGATTTCGTGGGGTTTCTAAAGAGGGTTTCTAGGGTTGGCATATAGTGAGCCACATTTGTGGCACCAAGTAAAAACTCTAACACAAAAAGTCTATCAAGATTCGGATGAGTCAATATTGGAGCAGAGGTGAAGGCATGCTTCAAGGCGTTGAAAACAGATTTTGCCTTTGGTGTCCACATAAATGGTGTGAGTTTGGTGAGTGATAGCACGATCTTGGAGTAGTCATTGATGAACTTGCAGCAGAAGTTGGTAAAGTTGAGGAAACACTAAACATCCCGTACAAACTGTGGAACTTGCCAATCTGACATAATTCTCACCTTGGTAGGATCCATTGAAACTCCTTCCAGGGAGACGATGTACCCCAGGAATTTCACATGATCTTGCTCAAAATTGCACTTTTCAAGCTTAACATAAAGGTCATGGTTACACAATTTTTGCAATACTTGTCGAACATGCTTCTTATGCTCCTCCAATGTCTTGGAATATACGAGGATGTCTCAAGGTACACTATCACAAACGTGTCCAAGAACTCACGAAAAATGTCATTAGCCATGTGTGAAAAAAAGCTAATACATTGGTGAGACCAAACAGCATCCCCATATACTCAAAATGTTTGTACTGTGTACAAAATCATCCCCTGGGTGGATCTTGATTAAGTTATATGCAAAATCATCTCCTGGGTGGATCATGATTAAGTTATATGCACCTCAAAGGTCAATCTTGGTGAAATACTTAGCTCTAATAAGACGCTTCAACAAGCTCGATATTAGTGGTATGGGATACTGATTTTGCATCGTTACCTTATTGAGGCCACGATAATCCACTACCAGACACAATGAGTCATCTTTTTTAATTATTATAAAGAAGATGGGTGCACTAGCTGGAAACTTTGAATGTCAAATGAACCCAATCAAAAGGGTTTTCTCAGTGTATGCCTGCAAAATCTCAAACTCCATTGGAGAGAACCTGCAAATCGGTCTCTAGGGGGGTTGAGCACCTTCCATTAAATCAATAGGACAATCATATGGTTAATGTTTTGGAAGTTTATTAATTTTGACCTTGTTGAAGACATTAGCAAACTCATTGTACTTAGCTAGTAACTAGACTAGAGATTTACTTAAGCTCGACTTGGGTGCTAAGGTGATAGATATAACAAAAGTTGATGAAGGATCTCGTTTACCTTCTTAAATGAATTCATATAACGAGATCATGCAAACTCGCAAAGGTTCCAAAGCTAGGTCTGAAAAGTTAAAAACCTCCCTTAGCAAACTAAAACATTGCTTGCGCTTGTCAATGCTCAAATTGAATCATGGTGTACCAAGGATAACTGAATACTCATGACTGCTAATCATGTTGAAGGAGATCCTACAAGAAGTATCTCCCAAGGTCAGTTGGATGGGCTCAGACTTTTCAACAACAGCACTAGATGCCATAGGCCGAGAATCCATGACTAAGACAAGAACTTGGTACGGTAGCTTCCTCAAGGAAATAGACAACGTGCAAAGGTACGATTCATGAAATAAATGTTGACTCTAGAGTTCAATAGAGTCGATGCTATGACCTTGTGACCCTTGGCCATGCAAAACTTAACTTGTGTTGCAAATGAGCTTCCCACTCAAAACAACAAAATAAAGCCAGTTATTTGCAAGGACTCTTTATGTTTAGGATTGTCCAACCAAACGGCTCTTATTTTGGTTGGACTTGTTTAATTCCTTATCTAACTTGCTAAGAATTTCAAAATTATTGCTTCGACTCAAAGGCTTAGGACTCTTAGGGCAAATATTATGATTATAATGGGTTGAGGATTCGTGCGGTGAACGTGGTTGATCATGTGCCTCGGCTTGTTCAGGCAGCTGATTGCAATATGACTAGAACCGACATTAAAGCCAATTTATTGACCTTACGACATTGCTTCTCAACTGGGGTTAGGGGATTTTGATGTCGAGTTTGGGTGACCTCACACTTCATGAGACTGGTTCTTGAGTTGAGGTTGGAGAATGGCCATGATTTCCTATTGGTGCTATTGGGGGGTGAAGCCATTGCTGCAATGCAAGTGTATTCCTTTAAATAGGATTGTTGGAATCATTCTGAACAATGTTCAAATAACCTATTATTGCACGATACAATATGGCAAATATATCAAGTCCTCATGGAATATCAGAGAGGGTTTTAACATCGTTGTGGAACCCTTGATAAAATTGGTCAATTAGGGCTTCTTCATCTTATGGCACATCACATATCAAAAGGCAAAACTTCGATACATATACTATGGCTAGAGGTTACCTTGTTGAAGTTAGTGAATCTTGTTAATTACCGTTTAGACACTATCAATGTCGCTAAAGTAATGCTTAAACTCTAAAACAATAATTTAAAGTTATTCAATAACGATGAATCTTTCTACAACAAAGACGCTTAAAAGGTATTCGTAATAGTCCAACTAAACTCATCTTTAAATGATCGTTTGTGTACCCACAAAATTGGGACCATGTGTTGTTGAATCTTTCTGGCAACCTTATATTCCGTGGTGTTATAGAAAAATTCAAACTTGAAAACTTGCTTTGTAATAACTGGATTTATCATATGAATTCAGCCACTTGTTGCCCTTCTTAATGCTACCATTCCTTGATCCTAATAAGCTAATTTTCATTTGTTAATTATTAGTTTTCTTAATGCAACTCTGAAAACATGTGTACATAATCTTATTGCATGAGTTTTGCAATTATCCTAGCAGACTAGGACACATTAATGTGAAGGCGACCGAAGCTAATACAGAATATAATCATAATAAAAAGAAAAATAAATAAATTTAATTACTTGGTATCAAAATAGATCAGTTAACAACTAGTGTTAAATCTAAATGTTGAAACCTTAATCTTTGAATCACAAATATAAATTTGAATATGGATATTTTGTTTTGGATTTGAATTTAAATTTTTGATTTTAGATTTAAATATGAACTATCAATTCTTTATTTTAAAATATTTTAAAAATTATTTCAATGTGACATATATCAACATTAACATCAACTTTAAATATTTGAAAAAGACTATTTCAATGTTGACATATATAAACACGATCAACTTATTATCTTGATGTGATTCACGACACCTACGTAAATAAAAGAATGAGAATTATAAATCTTTAGTCAAGCCTCACAATTGACTAAAGCAATAAAATTATTACATATATATAAATAAGAGAAAGTAATACTTTTATTGCATTACTCAACCTGATTTTACTTGGAATTTTCCAGTTAGCCTGCTTGGAACATGGCTTCTTTCTTCGTCAAATCTCAGCGATTCATAAAAGATTAGATTTATTGAATTGGTGCATATATAATATGCACAACTGCAAATAGAACATTTTGTTTTTGTATAATTATTAAGATGAGTATTAACAAGTTCCATTTTGTTCTTGTTCATGGAGCCGGACACGGTGCATGGTGTTGGCACCAAGTGGTGTCCAAATTGAAGCAAGAAGGACATATAGTTGATGCCGTTGATTTAGTAAGTGCTGGAATCGATAACAAGATGCAAACACTGTTGGTACTTTAGAAAAATACACAGAGCCACTCACCAAGCTTTTACAATCCTTGCCAGAAGAACACAAGGTGCGTGCGTGCGTGTGTATGTGTGTACTCTCTCTCGTATTTCTTTAAATACTTGGTTTTTTGCTAGGTTGTGCTGGTTGGACACAGTTTAGGAGGATTCAGCCTCACTTATGTGCTGGAAAAGATGCCACAGAAGATTCTAGCTGCTGTATATGTTACAGCTTTGATGATATCTTCCGGACCTTCTGGATCTGCTTCATATGAGCTTGGTATGCCACACACACACAGTGAGAGAGAGAGAGATTGATGTACTAAAGTTTGTATTGATACAGTTAAGAAATCCTCCAGAGGGAATGGTTGTTGTAAATTTGAATGGCAAGCCAACATCATTCTTCTTTGAACTTGATCATGTTCAAAGTCTGCTTTACAACGAGTCTCCACTCAAGGTAACCAAGCTTGCACGCTTGTAAGTGTGCGTGCGCGTGTGTGTGTGGAGAGGGGGGGGGGGAGAGATTATTTAGCATTTATTACTAGGATGTTGAACTTGCGAAAGTCTACTCAAGCCGGCTCCTGTGTTTGACCAACAATGAACTTAACACGTGAACGCTACGGCAGTGTCCCACGGTACTACATAAAGAGTTTGAAGGATAACATCGTAACACCTTCCCAGCAGGAGATGTATATTAAGATGACTCCGCCGAAACAGGTGTTCGAGATAGACACGGATCATTCCCCTTTCTTTTCCGAGCCTGACACTCTTGTTTCTTATCTCACCCAGATTTCAGCACAGGAGAGTTCATCCTGAGCACATACGTGTCTTTATTTAATAAAACATCCTTTATGATAGTTTTAAATATCAAATCATTATCATTTCAAATAGTTTAGAATATGCCGCTTGTACATACATATTTGAGGACCATTTGAAATGTTATTCAGAATAATTGAGTTATATAAATGTGAATCTACCTTCGTCCCTCCTTAACTTTGCGGTTATTGAAAAATTTCATATATATATTTACTGAGTATACTCTTGGAAACATTGGAGCAAGTTGAGTGTGAATTAAAATTCTTAATCTGTTTTAGTTGTAATTTAAATACTTTATTATGTTTTTCTACGAATTCAATTCAATAAGAAATTAATTAAAATAAAATAAAATGTATAATTTTATTATTTAGACTTTAATAAATATCTTAGATTTATTATAATTTATAAATTATAAATTTATTATTTAACTTTTAATATTTTCAGTTGTAACCAACAAGTTAACTACCGTATCTTTTCTTTTCTTAACTACAATAGAATTTATAAATTCATTTTAAGTTTTAATTAACAAATTCACCTTAGTACTCTCACTTTAGTCCATATATATATATAGACACACACCTGACTAAAATAGTATCTTCTTTAATTCATTGAAAGTTTAGATTTACGAATTTTATCAAAATGCTCTACATGTCCGTTACATTATTACATATATAATATTAAACGAATTTTTATATGTAAGTGAATTAATTATTTAATAATAATTTAAAATGCATGATAATAAAGTAATTGATATATATATATATATATAATATATATATATATATATATATATATATATATATATATATATATATATATATATAACGAACTTACTAAAAACCGTGAATTGCTTATCCATGTCCACTTATTTAATACCGTAAATACGTGAGCTGCAGTCAAACAAACCATTTTTCCACTATAAGTTGTTGTGGCATCTTTGAAACAAACATCCTAAATTGTTTTCATTCACTTGTTTTTTCTTTAATTCTTATAGAAAATCTGAAAATTAATAATATCCTTAAAATTTGCTGAATAAGAGAGGTAGAATGGACTAACGATTGTGGGCAGTAGTTGACTCTTCATTATTCCTTGTTAAAATATAAAAACACATACTTCCACCCATATGTATGACCCGGCCATGTCATTCTCCTTGGTATATAATATTTTAAAATTTAATCATGTTTATAATCAAATTAAATATTTTCATTTTAAAATTAAAATCTCATAAAAATAAATTTTAATATACTACAAAGGATGTGTTTAAAAGCCAAAACAAATGGGTAGTTTTCAACGTAGGTAGTTTTCATAAGTACTTTATTTCTGTAAATATACCTATTATATATATATATATAAATATATAAGTTTCTCAAAATGGTGGTGTGGTGCATGTGTGTGCATGTGTGTGTGTGTTTTATGTCTCTTTTGTATTTTTAAAATGGAGGCTTATTTAATGAATTTAAAATCATAAAACCTAAAAAAAATTGTACAAAATTTTAATTGGCAGTTACACACATCTATGTATCTTTGTTTGTACATGTATGTGTTTCAAATGTATATATATATTATATCATTATTGGTAATCCATTGCTAACCCTTAACATTAGTTTAATATAAATATAAATTAATTTATTATGTATTAATGAATAATTATGTATGTATCTAATGAAGGGATGGAGAGCAAAAGATATTGCTAGACCATATTCCTATATGGACTGCTTTGTTAGTGTGGATACAACAACAGTGGGAGTAACTCTTTATATCACACAGTACACTTCCTGGGGAGTAGATTTAGTAAGTTTAATTAATAAAATAATTATATTTATATTTAATATTTAAATATAAATATTATATATCTTAATGTGGGATATTACGATTTGTTTTATACAGTAGAGCATGACTGTTCTTCGGAGACTATGATTTAAGTTTAGTCTTCTCTCTCTCTCTCTCTCTCTCTCTCTCACACACACACACACACGCATTAAGAAATAAGAAAACAGATGTTTAATTCATATATAAAACTATATATTATGTTAAGTCTATAATATAATAACCCGATTTCTCGCTTTCTTCCATAATTGCTGAAAGATCACAGCCTGTTTAACAACAAACAAATTACAGACCTATACGTTTAAGTATATATAGTACATTATGAAATAACTATAACTGTAACTATATATTATATTATATATATATTATATAAAGCTTCTATGTTTAAGCATATTAATCATAGGTCTTATATTCTAAATCATAGCTAAATAACTACCTGAGCATGTTTATCCATATTATAAATCATAGCTAAATAATTACCTGAGCATGTTTAATAAAGGAACACTTAAAAGAATCTTAATTTTGATCTTCAAGTGTTAATTTGAAATTTATATCTCTACGTTCACCATGAATAAAAATTATGAATTTTTTTTCTCTTCACCTTTAAAAAACTTGTTATGTTGTAATGTATAAGTTATTCTATATGGATTAATTATTTACATTATTTTTATTTAAAGTTTAAGTACTCAAATAATTATTTTTATATATTTAATATCTTTTATTAAAAAATAACATAAAATAATAATATACTTATGTATTGCAATTATATCTAGCAATGATACTTCTTAACATGTTTGTTTGTGTATTAATCTATATATACAATATACATTGAATCATATAAAAAACCTATATTATTATTATATAAAAGTAATATATCATATATATTAAACTTCTTGATATACTTTTCTTAGATTATATTTATATCAATAAATAAATTTTAAAAATTATATTAATAAATATATTGCTGAAGAAAGCGTAATATATGATATATTATGTCTAAATTATGTTTGTTATTATAATATATAGATCTTATCGAATATTAAAATAAAAATTCAAAACATAGTCTAATTTTATATAGTATTAGTATTAATAAAGTTATTAAAGTCATTACAAATCTTTTTAATCTTTTTACATTAACTATAAGTATACTATTTATTAACATAAATGCAATAAAATTTGATTTCTCAATTATCAATAAATATTAATTGTTTAAATCGACTTCTATTCTAAGCCATGATTTTGAATAGTATTTTAATTTTATCATTAACATACTATTTTAATAATACATAAAAAAGAAAATTAAAATATAATATTCATTACATATTTTGTTTATTATTTATTTTGTTGTACATATTGTCATAGTTTATTTTAAACATAATATTTAAATCAAATTTATAAATCCAAATTATTTATAAAATCTTTTATAACTTTACTGCATTTAAATAATTTTATGACTAAAGTTCCATCTTCACTTTCTGCATCACACACACAGCAGCAAGCCTATATTTTTATTTGCATGGTCCTTACATGTGTATGTGTTTATATTCTAAAATATAAAATTTTATAACTTATATAACTTTTCTTTGATAATTTTTTTAATGCACTTGGTATATTTTATATATAAAATTTAACTTGATGTTTTTTCTCACGTGTGTGTGTGTGTGTGTAATTTAATGGGTCAATACTCAATAGAAAATTGGTGTTTATCTAGCTGTGACCAATTTCAAGGTGTGAGTAACGGAATAGAACTTGCTATATGCATACACATGCCAGTAGAACCTCAAATAATTTAATTTTTTTATATAATTATTAAGATGAGTATTAATTTTAATTCTATAATATATAAATTTATTAGAATAAATGAGTTCCTGTGATGAATGTTTTTTTTAAAAATAACTTACCCAAAATAATAAATCTGATGGATAAATTTATCTCTATAATAAACAATAAATATACTCCATCTTAATTTTTCTTACCTCTTGTATCATCTCCGTGTCTCTTGTGTTGTTACCTTTGTTGTCTCGCCATCTTCTTCCCTCTCAACTGTCATTTGCCTTGTTCTATTTTCACAATTAATTAGTTGTTATTATATTTAGTAGTATATTAATTAACAACTGAAATATTATATGTGATTGCTAAATAGTACATATTCACCTACATGTGTGAGTGTGCTATGTATCAATAAAACATCATTTGCAGTGTTTAAAACTAATGCCCAAATGGATTTTATGGTGTGTTTTGAACTTCAAATACACTATATTTTAAATGAAAACTTGTGTTAATATTAATTTGTATAAATATTTATTAATTTTTATATATTAATTGTAGTAGCATATGTTGAAAAATTCCTTCAAAGATGATTCTGAGCTTCCTTTATGTATCTGATGGAATTAAAAAGCTACAAAACAAATGCCATATCATTAGTGCATGTACAAGACGCAAAACATAATAATAATAGTATATATAACACACACACACACACGAAGTATATATGATGAAATTTTATTTATTTATTTATTTATATGCTGTTTCAGGGTATCTAGAAACGTATGACAGTATTTATTTTACTTTCTGAGCATTATTCATATTATTTATCAAATCAAATGTTCTCAAATATGAATATGCTTATACCGAAAAATATATTATAATAATAATAATTATTATTACTGATAAATACATCATCCTTATTATATGTCAAAATCCATACTTATAATACAAATTAAACTATATTGATATTTTACTAAAAACATAAATATATTAAACAATATTTTTGGTATGGATTTTACAGTGGAATTTAGGTTTATATAAATTTTTAATTTTATAATACATAAATTTACTTAGGCTGCAATAGTTGAGTGAGTGACACAAGACATGAGTGTTTTTTTTAAAATGTCTATATAATAGACAATAAATAAACTCCAGTTTAATTTTTCTTACCTCTCCGTGTCTCTTCTGCTTTGTTGTACTGTCATTTCCCTACCACAATTAATATTAATATTTCGTATTGTAGTAAAATATTGTGATTGATAAATAGTACATGTTCACCTATGAAAATTTGTATATTTGTGTCTATACTAAATAAATGATTTATTTTTATTGGACGGTTTAGATGTACAAGTCGGTAAACCATCTTTTCTCGTGTGGCTATACATACACATGCAAGTAGAACCTCAAAATGTTTTATGTTTTTATATAATTATTAGATGAGTATTAACAAGTTTCATTTTATTCTTGTTCATGGAGCTGGACATGGTGCATGGTGTTGGTATCAAGTGGTGTCCAAATTGAAGCAAGGAGGACATATAGTTGATGCCGTTGATTTAGTAAGTGCTGGAATCGATAATCAAGATGCAAACACTGTTGGTACTTTGGAAAATATACAGAGCCACTCACCAAGCTTTTACAATCCTTGCCAGAAGAACACAAGGTGCGTGCGTGCGTGTGTATGTGTGTACTCTCTCTCGTATTTCTTTAAATACTTGGTTTTTTTGCTAGGTTGTGCTGGTTGGACACAGTTTAGGAGGATTCAGCCTCACTTATGTGCTGGAAAAGATGCCACAGAAGATTCTAGCTGCTGTATATGTTACAGCTTTGATGATATCTTCCGGACCTTCTGGATCTGCTCATATTTCAGCTTGGTATGCCTCTTTCTCTCACACACACACATCACAGAGAGAGAGAGAGAGATTGATGTACTAAAGTTTGTATTGATACAGTTAAGAAATCCTCCAGAGGGAATGGTTGTTGTAAATATGAATGGCAAGCCAATCATTCTTTGAACTGATCATGTTCAAAGTCTGCTTTACAACGAGTCTCCACTCAAGGTAACCAAGCACGCTTGTGAGTGTGCGTGTGTGCGCGTGTGTGTGTGTGAGAGAGAGAGAGAGAGATTATTTAGCATTGTATTACTAGGATGTTGAACTTGCGAAAGCTCTACTCAAGCCGGCTCCTGTGTTCGACCCAACAATGAACTTAACACGTGAACGCTACGGCAGTGTCCCACGGTACTACATAAAGAGTTTGAAGGATAACATCGTAACCTTCCCAGCAGGAGATGTATATTAAGATGACTCCGCCAAAACAGGTGTTCGAGATAGACACGGATCATTCCCTTTCTTTTCCGAGCCTGACACTCTTGTTTCTTATCTCACCCAGATTTCAGCACAGGAGAGTTCATCGTGAGCATACGTCTTATTTAATAAAACATCATTTTAATGTTTAAAAACATCCATTATGATAGTTTTAAATATCAAACCATTATCATTTTATTTACTAAACAATCTAAATAATGAATTATACATTTTATTTTATTTTAATTAATTCCTTATTTGAATTGTATTCGTAGAGACACCTAATAAAGTATTTAAATTACAACTAAAACAAACTAAGAATTTTAATCCACCTAGTGTTCCATCCACTCCCCATTGTTGTCTTTGTTACATGGACCACTCAACTTGCTCCAATGTGTACAGTATCAAAATGCTCTACATGTCACTTACTTTATTATCATTAACCCCTATATTAATCTTATATGCTCTACATGTATAATCTTACTTTATTATCATGTATTTTAAATTATTATTAAATAATTAATTAACTTATATATAAAACTTTCTTTCACTTTGTTTAATATTATATATAAGACAGAATTGATATATAATTAGATATCTAAAGAATACATTGCAAAATCGTGTACATGCTTATATCATGTAATATATATATATACAAACTTACTAAAAAAAACCCTGAATTGCTTATACATGTCCGCTTATTTAATACCGTACGTGAGTTGCAGTATATTGTAAGACAATACATTAATATAACATCATTTTCATTTATCTTGACTTGTGTTTCTTATCTCATTATCTTTGTTGTCCCACCATCTTCTCTATTCGACTGCCATTTGCCTTGTTCTCTTCGTAATTATCTTAAAATATTATTTGAGATATATTTACATCATCACCTATGTCTTATTGTATAGTAAGTTTTTAACACGTCATGATATACTGATAATTGGACGGGTCGGATGTACAAGTACAGTTTCAGGATACACACATATGCATAACATTAAATAAATTGAAGCAAGAAGGACATATAGTTGATGCCGTTGATTTAGCAAGTGCTGGAATTGATAATTAAGATGCAAACACTGTTGGTACTTTGTAAACATATATAGAGCCACTCACCAACCTTTTACAATTCTTCCGGGTATAATTGGAGGTATATATTTATCCACCTATTTATAGTTCGTACATACATATTTATAATATGAAGGTTGTGCTGGTAGCAGGATTCAACCTTACTTACGTACTGGAAAAGATATATAAAAGCTTTTATCTTGAAATACGTATTCTGTATGAACCGTATATAACATGTTTAATAAATTTTATAACATATATTAAAAAATAATATAAATTATTTATATGAAATGGGGTACTTAATATTAATGTAATTATAAATGACTAATAAGAAATAAAAAAAATTTATATATTTAATATAAAACATTTATTAATATTTTCATATTATTGGTTTGTAGTTTTAAGCATCTGCCTACGAGCAAGGACTCCGCCTGAAGAGTGTTTTACTGTATATCAAAAGATTATGTGGTGTTCTTTACATCTTTAGAAGTTCATATATACAATTCCTTTTCGTCACTAAGAAGTGCAAGACTTTTTCTTATTTGATTACAAAAGGGCAACTTAAAAATTATGTATAAACTAGGAAAAAACATGTATTTAAAGAAAATATATATATAAATCATGTATATAAATGAAATTCATTAATCTGAAGTTCTTTTAATTTATATTTTCTAAATTCATATGAAATTATTAATTTAACATTGTAAATTAAACTACATTTATTATTCCTGCAAAATCAACTTCGGACTTGAATTCACGCTATCATACATTTCATAAAACTTGAATTCACGTTGTCGTACATTTCATGAATTTAAATAAAGTAGAGTATATTCAAAGACGCGTGTGTAGTGGAGTTATAGGTTGTCACTCACTATCAGAAGTGGAGGTATACCTGTCACCACAAAGACTTCCGACAAATATCACGTAGTCACACTCGTGAGAGGTTTTTTGAACACACACAAACACATATACATGTCAGTGAGATTAAACAGAGTCACAATAGGATATGCTAAGAATATACTGTACGTTAAAAACGGTATGAGAACGTGAATCCAAGTTTTGAGTTGCAGTAATGGTATTGGTCCAAGTGCAAACACAACAGTAACTTCCTATATATATATATACAAGTCCTAGCGAGTCTGATTACAAGTCCAAAGAAGCAATGGGTTTGCTAGGGATGCTTGTTACGGGTGTTATAGGTGGTGCTGTTGGTGCTGTAGGTCCTCCCGTGGCCGCAGCAATCATTGGAGCCGCAGGATTCGGTGCAGGAGGCATAGCTGCTGGGTCATGGGCCGCAGGATTGATGACTTCTTACGGAGGCGTGGTTCCTGCTGGAAGCCTCTGTGCAGTTCTACAGTCGGTCGGAGCAGCTGGCTTAAGTGCTGGAGCAGCTGGGTTAAGTGCTGGAGCTTCTGCTGCTACTTCAGTAGTTGCAGCAGCTGTCTTACTCTAAGATGTATTGAATCAAGGTTTACTTCTCTTAATAGTGTGTCAGTGCAGCCCTTCGCTTCATATTCATCTTTCACATATATTTATTCAAATTCTTATGTGTATATAATATATTACATTACTAATATATGTATACATGGACTACAGATAAGTCTACATATAATTAATCATAATTAAAAATATTTTTAAAATTGAGTTATGTTATCTAATGAAGCACTGTCCTAGTTGACAACCGATACACCCAAGCCGAGGGACCCCATGCTGCCGAACCAGATTTAACATTGTGCAGTATAAGATGGTATAAGGTACACAAGGTGCACATTGCCATTTTTTTTTCAAATTTAAATTTTAAATGATAGTTGAATTTAGATTATAGTAGTCATTAAACAAAAGTAAGTTACAACTCGATATTTTAATCTAGAATTCATTTAATATTATTATGTTACCCCATGTATCTAAATAATAATTAATTTATTTTTATTCTTTTTTCCAAAACTGCTTATATTACTAACGGTCATAGTTTGTGTTAAATAAAATTAGTTGACACCCATCTATTATAGATGCATTAAGAATATGTTAGTATGAAATTTTTTTATAAGCTATTGAGTTTGCCAATAGGAACACCCAGCTCTTTATTTTGAATAATTAATCATATTACAAACTTAAATTATGTATTTAAATATGTAAAGGTCTATTTAATTTTTCCAAATGCATAATATAAAATTATTTTATACTTAAAAAACATTGAGGTGTGTGTGTATGTGGATGGGGTGTATATATTATTTTATCTTTCTCTCAGTCATTTATAAAAAGTATCAATAATTTTGTATTAATTTATTAATTTAATAATAATAATAATAATATTGATTATTATTAGTTATGCACATTTGAACACATGCAGGCTTTACGAAATGTTACTGTTTAAGGATGAAGGTAAGGATCTATAAATTTATATTTATATATCATTCAATAAAATATTATAAAGTGTGTATCCAATACGAGGAATATACTCATTGAGTTGGACAGAATGAAAATATATTACATATTCTCATGATAATTAATAATAAATAACCTTTTGATTGGGTTTTAACACAAATTATATGAAAACTTAAAATATCAGACAAAACACAATAACAGAGCATTTATAAACATTAATATAATTTTTAAAATTTAAATTTAAGAAAATCACTTGTTATGCACAACATGGCATTTACTATTATATCATTATATAAGCACCTAAATTTTTAATTAATTTCTAAAAGGGACTACAAAGTTTTATATACAAAATAAACTTTTATATATATATATTATATTAAAGGGTCGGTTTTTATTATACAACCCCTCCTCCCTTAATCATAATTAATGAACTTAATTATTTTAATGATTTTATATAAATTTAAAGAATATAAATAGAAAAGACCTTCAGAATTAATGTATTTTATTTATATACACAATTTGGTATATATAAATTCTTACATATATGTTTATTTCCTGGTTTTTAATATTTATCAATTAATTAAATTTTAATTAATTACCACTAATACAAAAGGGTTGTATACTGTAATAGTTCGTATATTACACTTTATATTGTGTAAGATAAAGAACTATTGATTATTAGTATATATTCACATATGTACACAGATAAAAAAAGCTTACTTCCAGGCATGAAATCAGTGATATCTTATTAAAAAAAACATGATTAGAGATAATTAATCACTTATTGAACATAAATTAATACCTTGGTAAAGAGATTGCTTGGGACACAGACAGCAGAGAGAGGCAAATAAGAATCTAAAAAGAATCTGCTGAAGAACAATAAGCACCTATTAAACCCTCGTAAACCGCCGTATTTATGGAACAAGTAAAGGCGGAGGGACTAGCCAAAGGTATGTATACATGTATATATATACATAGATGTATAGGTGCATATATATATGTGTGTGTGTGTGTGTGGACGAATCCTTTGTTGCGAGTAAGTCAGTTAATCCGTTGGAACGATTATGATATACAAATTAGTCTTAATTAATTAAAATTTATTTAATTAGTAAATATTGAAAATTAAAGAAAACATTAATTAAGAAATTTATCTATACCAAATTAAATATAATAGATGAAATGCATTAACCCTGAAGATCTTTTTAATTTATATCGATTAAAAGAGGGACTGTATATAAGTTTTTAAATATATATAAAATTAGTTAAATAATTAACTTAATTAATTATGATTAAGAAAAAGACTATACCTTAGAACCTACCCAATCCGTTTCTGTAGTATACGGACTTCATTCTTATTTTCTTCGTCCCGGTTATACAAATAGTAATATCTAAGTAATTATTTCATTGCACACCACAGTGTGTGCATCTCGATATGTTTATCTACATGTGCACATAGCTAAGTACTTGTGTGTTTGTTATATGCATTTCTGTTTATGTGTGGACTCCCAGTTGTATATCAAGTTGAAAGAGTTCATGATCAGGATTCTAGTATATTTGCAAACCGCTTTGTGAGAGCAATTCAGAACAATCAAATCATTTTTACAATGAAAGCTTCATTTCAGGTGTGTATGTATACATATAGTATGTACGTATATACATACGTGTATGTATATGTTTATCTTATAGAGGGAAGAAAATGGCGTTGAACATCAAATAAGCATGCTAGATGCACTGCAACCTTGAAAGGTCTTTATGGACATTTTCATTATATTACTGATTATAGATATTGCCTCAAGAAAACGAGTTGGAAAAATACCTCTCATCTTCACCGTGAGTTGTATTGTATATGTTTATAAATGTATATGTACATAACTAATATATATGCCGTGTATACTACTACACACATACGTGCAGGTCAATGAAAGACAATAATGGAGAACCTCAAGCAGGAGATGTAGGTTTTTGATGAAAAGGCTCGGTAACTACTTCATTGCCTTTGGGTGGTTTTATACATGTGACTCTTGACAGTTGATGATGGGTGATGTGACTTTAGTGATGTGGACCTTGTTCCTCCTCAAGGTTTCCATCACTTAGCTTGAATGTCTTTAGGAAGAATTGATGCTGTACTTGAGGTAAAGCCTTGGTCAGAATTGATGCTGTACTTGAGGTAAAGCCTTGGTCAGTACATTTGCCAGCATTGTGTTAGTAGGACAAATTTCCAGGAGACTTTTACCTTTTTGAATCAGCTCCCGGATGAAATGGAACCACAATTCTATGTGCTTCGTTCTTGAGTGGAATCATGATTTCATTGTGAGAGCAATGGCAGATTGATTATTGCACCAGAACTTTATGGGAGGAATTTGAATTCACAATTCTTTAAAAGCTTGCTCAACCAGATTGCTTCCTTCGTTGTTGTTGCTGCTGTTACGTATTCTGATTATGTTGAAGACATGGTTGTGATAGCTTACTTCTTCGAACACGTTCCCATTGAGAAGGAAGACATAACCAATCGTCTATCTCATGTCACTCCACGCAGCCTATAGGGTAGGCTAAATCCAGCCTTGTTGAAACCACGAGATATACTAGGTTGTCAACCATCGAACGGTAAAGCTTTTGGCACTTTTTTCCTCCTCAGCAGTGCGATTGTTCTCGGATGAAAAGCTTTGGAAAGCTTAAGGCCTGCTTGCATGGGAGTGGCCATAGGATTAGCATCTATCATAGAGTACCCTAAAGTACATCCAAGATGTATTTTTCATGAGACAGCTCAAGAATTCGTTGTCTCCAGTTCTTCGTACTTAGATTCCAAGGCAGTAGTGCGACTCACCAAGATTTATCATCTCAAATTTCCCAGAAAAATAAGTCTTAATCTTGTGAATGAGCTGGACTTGGTTGGACGCAAGCATGGTATCATCCACATAAAGTGCTAGTAAGAGAAATCCTTGGCCTTCAAAGTAGATATAGAGGTTACCATGACTAAGCTGCATTTAAAACCCAAAGAAATTATAAAACCATCAATCTTGTTATACCAAGACCTGGGCCTTTGCTTGAGCCTGTAGAGTGCCTTGTGAGACGAGGTATTCTTGTCCTAAACGAACAAATCCTTGAGGTTGTGCCACATACACCTCCTCCTCAAGGTCACCATTGAGAAACGCCATGCACACATCCAGTTGATGGAGCTCGAGGTTGAGCTCGATTACCAAAACTAGAAGCAAGAGGATGGTTGTTAACTTAACTATCGGACTGTAAGTCTCAGAATAGTCAACTCCTTGAATTTGTGTGAAGCCATAGGCAACAAATCGTGCTTTGAATCTCCATCCACCTTACTTAAACTTCTTTTTAAAGAGCCACTTGGAGCTCACGACTTTCCTTCCTTAAGGTAAGAGAACAAGAGTCCAAGTCTCATTTTTAAGCAATGAGAGATACTCATCTTGCATTGCTTCTTGCCATTTTGGAGCATCAGGATTGGCTAGGGTCACCATGTATCTCTGAGGCTCAAGAAGGCAATGCATTGCTCAATAAAATCCTCTCCGTTTTGGTTCTTAGGCTATAGTTTCAAGCACTTTAACTGAAGGCTTTCTCACACGCTTAGAGCACCATAGACCAAAGACCTGTAGTGGTGGAGGAGTCATCACTTGGTCAGTGGCCAATGGTTGATGGTGGTTTGACCATCATCAAACGACCAACATGTGGACCGTTTAGAAGGAAGGCCGAACGATGGAGCAGGTGACGTACAAGGTACTAATCGATAATGACACTGTCATGTAGTGTTGACAGTAGGCTAGATCCGATTGTCTAAATCAACCACCAAAGTACTAAGGATAGCATGCATGAGGGAGGTGCATCAAGGCAATATAACAAGACCCAATCATAGGGCGGTGAATCAACAGGAAGTGCCACATGGGCCTATGACCTAGTACCCGATGACCCATTATATAAGCAGGAAGGTAAGCAATGGGTCGAGGTCTTTTAGTCCGTCTTTTTGTGTGTGTCTTGTTTTGGCCATCTTTAGTGAAAGGAGCCACCTTGTACTTTTAAGAGGTAATATATACATATCTTTTCTATTAAGAGGAACCCACACACCTCCAAGAGGTGAGCTCCAGTCCACTGGTAAACAAACCCTCGCGTCTGGGTAGAGGCCACCACAGCACCTTCATGTACATCCTGAAATAACAGCTAAACCCTCGGTTTGGAACCTTGGGATTGGGCATTGCAACAGCATCCTAGTGACCATCGAGGCTACCTAAGTCACCTCACATTTGGCCTGAAAAGTCCCCAACAACCATTTGTGGCAACCGCAGAGGGATAATTGTCATAAGCGAATGGAGTTTACCGTAGCAAGTAGAGTTACTGCCATCAGAAAATCGAGATTAACTTGTTTGAACAACTAAAGATCAATGAATACCAACTGACCAGGAGGATGCGTCTTGCCGTCGGAAGAGGCCAACGGAGGGTAGGGAGGTACCCCAAATGCCACAGTTGCCCCAACCTCGCTCGTCCGAATTTATGACGCAAATACTACATGGCTATCGGGGACCTAGCACAACACCATTGAAGTTAGTTGCAAGTCACAAATGATGAAGAAAGGTATGAAAAACCCCTAGTGTCAGAGTTTTAACCAGAAAGGTTAACACATGACAACATGTGGCTACTAAGTGGCCTTCCGGCGTTAATTCCCTATGTGAGTAACGCCAAGTCTTTTAAAACAACCCCTAAAGCCTGACTTATATGCCCAAATAGGCACAAGACTTAGGGTCTCATCCTAAATCTTCTAGATTGACCATCCTCCAAACCTTAAAGAATAATTCGAATAGACTTTAGAATCTTGCCCTAACAGACCTAGACAAATTCATGCCCCAACCCCGCTAAGGAGACATGCCTTGCACATACCCTCATGACAGAGCCAAGACATAATGACTTACCCTCATCGAGGAGTACAACCTCTCTAGGTGACAAAGGGTGCCTTGAACCATGACTAACCTTTAAAGGTTTAAGTGGTCAAGTTATACCTTAGTCCTAGGGCTAGTACCTAGTGAGTGTTCTACTAAGCAAACTCCCTAGAATTAGGTTTGAATAACCCTAAGTACACAACCCCACAAGTGCCTCACGAAAGGGCTCCTACTAATAAGCTTAGGTTGTTCCCTGGATCCTAAGGAGAACACCTCATAGCCAATTAGCACACCTAGTTACGAGACTGCCTTAGGCGTTATACTATGTGCCATCTAGCCTAGTGTCACATGCAGATATGGGCTATCATGCGCCACTTGGATTCAAGAGTTGCACCAGGTGCCATGAATGTGGCTCTCAATGCCAACTCTAGAACCCCTCTATTATCCCTCAGGAACTCGGTAAGAAAACCCTGTCAACCAAGAACTCAAGACCATAATTGGACAAGGACACGAACATGCCCTGCTTAACTGCGAGTGTTGCTCTTAGCTTGACGTGGAGAAGGAGGCTGGAGACAAGCCTCAACCTATGACTCTTGGAATGTGCATTTCGACAAGACCTCATAAACATGGATTTGCCATTGTTAAGGGTAAGCTACCCCGAAGGTAGGACATACCCTTGTCATCTGGAAGTTAGGACGGCACAACAGAGGGTTGTACTTTAACGACACAAGCTAAAGCTTGCACCGGTAGAAGAGCAATAAACTCAGTCATGAACCCAAAAGCTCTACATATACTCTACCTTAATTATGTGATGAAGTCCCCCCTTGGCATAGAAATGCTAGCCCTTAATGACAATGAGATGCCTAACTTAACCCTAAACCTAACCCCTAGGGGGATATTAGGGTGTGTGGTTAGGGGTGTTCCTAACCCTTTTTAACAAGCTATACTTTGCGAAAAAACCTACCTTTGGAATGTCAAATCGGAGGAGAATTTTTTTGAAGGTAAGTGCTACCTTCGCCTAGAGTTTCTCGAGATATCTAATGACAGCCAACCGAACTACCCTTAAATGCCTAAGTGCATTAAATGGGGCTACATCTCGTCACATAATCCAATAGGTAACAACAATCAACCTCCAAAGTAAAAGGTCGAGTTATAGTAAAAAATATGACACCTAGCACGTCCTAATAAAATTCCAAATGTAGGAACGTGCGGGAATAAGCAACCCGATAATGACCTATGAAGCAGAGTGGGACATATGGGGGATGAAGGAAGCCCTCCACCCCCTCTCGACATAGGTGAAAGTGATGGTTACAATGAGTCCCCACACCACATAGCCGAACCATATTTGACAAGTACCCTAGAGGAAGGAGACCTCGCACAAAAGAACCCTAGCGCATGGAAAGCATGCGTTGGAGGCAGGAAACTTGAAGTGATGATGACAATGTAGGGAGTGATGGTGGATGAGAGCTGGAGGTTCCACATGGCCAATGTTATAAGGTACGCAATGTAGTAAACTCAGGACCGTCGTCACTTAGTAGGGCAAGGCAAGCAGGCTGTGGATGCCTGGAAAGAGGGGAGGAAGAGTCTCATCCGGAAGGCCGCCGTAGGGAGGGGCGCCAACCACCAATGAAGAGACCTCAACACCAGGAGTTCAACAAATTGAACAACACAACAGGCCAGGGTGAGTGTGTGCGTGTGCATATGTGTGGGTGTATGTGTTGATGGCTAAGCTATTGTTATAGGCCTTGTTGTTGAACAGCCACAAGCTAAAAGAAACACAGGAAACCAGCCAGGTTAGCGTGTGTGTGTGCTTGAGAGAAAAGAGATAGTGTCAAATGATTGATATATATATATATATAGTTATGAAACCAGCCAGGTTAGCGTGTGTGTGTGCTTGAGAGAAAAAGAGATAGTGTCACATGATTGATATATATATATATAATATATATAGTTATTTCTATCATAATGTACATATTTAAATGTATAGGTCTGTAATTTGTTTGTTGTTAAACAGGCTATGATCTTTCAGTAATCATGGAAGAAAGCGTGAAAGCAGGTTTATATAGGTCAGTGTGAGATGACAACAATGAATATAACATCTGTTTCTTATTCCTTAATATAATTTATAAACAGGCCTTGCTTATAATTCATAAAGTGAAGTATTTATCCCTCGTCTATTTAATCTAATCTAATCTTTCATACTATAGTGTACAGGTATACATATGTGAGTAAAGAATTCGTAGATGTTTATATGACTATACATACCTTTTCATGGAAAACCAAGTACATAAATCCCTTCACTGGGAAAATAATGTAGATATATATACCTTTATAAGGTATGTTAAGTATACATTTAATAGTGTATGCATTAAGTATACAGTTAATGATATTAAATATTAACTAAGCTTAATCTTACTTGTATTTAGGTGGAGACAGGCAAGGTTTTTACATATATGTTTATAAGTTTCGTGTGTGTGTGTGTTGATTAGATTGGCTATGTGACTCCTACAGGAACTACTGTGCTTTTTAAGAAAATGACATCAGGTTTATTATTAAAATTACTTCAGTATAATTATTAATATCAATACATACTAATTAAATTTATTTAAGGTTTATTCAGTAATTACTAAATATGTAGTTATATATAGAGAGAGAGACACACCACAATACATTCGTAATAGGATATATTAACATCGTGTATATGTATGTATCTATTATATAAACCTGTAATCTTTGCTCGTCGGGGGTTAGCAAATTCGATATGGTGTATACTCTTTACACACACGCGCACGCACGCACGCGCGCGCGCACACACACACACACACACAGGGTCGGACCAGGAACCTCCCCCTTAGTCTCTATAAACTGAAACAAGAATATTATTTTGGAAAATATATATAAGAAATAGTTAAAGCAGCCATTAGTATCTGAATATACCAAAAACAAGTGTATATATTAAAAATATAAACAACATAATACAGATCTCCCAACATAGTTTATGTATATAATACACATACCTTGTACGTATATATACAAATACAAGATTAGTCTAAATGCAGATGTATGCATATACACATAATATAGTCAAAAGTATTAAATAATAAATAATAAATAAGAGACTAGTACAAGGTGTGTACCTCGTAGCCTAAACCTACAAACCAGTATAAAACGACATATATCATTTTGAGAAACTTAGATTATAATATGAGATATATATATATATATATATATATAATAATCTGTATACTTACAGAAATAGAGTACTTAAAATCCAATGATCTTTTAACTTAATTCTAAGCAATGAAAAAATTCTATAATATCACATCATTGTTAATATGAAAATATTAATAAATGTTTGATATTAAATATGTATTATCTTTTTCATTAGTTATTTAAAATTACATACTTTACTATAAAGTACCCCGTTTCATATAAATAATTCATATTATTTTATAATATATGTATAAAAATTATGATATATGTCCTTGCTTCAAAAGCTTTCATGAACCCTAAACCCTAAATGGAACCTATTAGGGGGGTCAATCTTAAAAAATGTGCAAAATGAAATTCGCCTTTTTAAGTCTCGAAGTTAAGGTAGATATCAGTTAATGGTTGGGAGCAAAATCACTCTTCGTGTCATAGTTTTTACTATGACTCGACCCTTTACTTTGGGGTTTGACTGTTGTTACTTACCGAGTTGTGTGACGAACCCTAGATGTAGTAGGAAACAGGCCTGTTTAGTGCACTTGGGTATCTAGTGATGGTCCGGCCGGGTGTCATTAAGTATTCGCAGGAAACTCTAGGCGAAGCTAGAACTTACCTTCTAGAAACTCTCCCCGTTTTGACATTCCAGGTTAGGGTTCTTTACAAATTATAGCTTGTCAAAATAAGGGTTAGGGACACCCCTAGGGTTGACCTAACCCTAGGGTTGCCCTAACCCCACATCCTAACCCCCCCTAGGGGTTAGGTTTAGGATTAGGTTAGGACAACCATTTTCTCTAAGGGCTAGCATTTCCGTGCCAGCCCACTTACTCACTTAGGTAAACAGGGGGGGTCCGTCACATAAATAAGGTAGAGTATACGTAGTGAGGCTTCCTGGGTTCAAGAGAGAGCTCGTTAACCTCCTACTGGTGCAAGCTAAGCTTGTGTCGTCAAGGTGCAACCCTCCGTTGTGCCGCCCAAACTTCCACACGACAGGGGTACAACCCACCCTAGGGTTAGACTATCCTTATCGTTGGCAGGATCTTGCCTTTGAAATAGGGGCACGTCACTTCCAAGGAGTTAGTGGTTCGAAAAACCTGCCCGCAAGCTCAAAGACATTGCCCGAGTTCACGTTCTGTAAAACTAGTGGTTGAGGCCTTGCTCCGGCCGCCTCAACCACGCCAAGCTAGGAACGACACCTAAAGCTCGGCTAGTCCGTGTATCCTGATTCACAAGGTGAGTCTTGTTTGTGGACTTAGTCAGCTAGGGGTTTGAGTTCCTAAGGCTTGGGTTCCTAATACGGGTTACTTTACTAGGTTTCGTGGGGTTTCCAAGAGAGGGGATTCCAGGGTTGGCACCTGGCAAGCCGCCTTTGTGGCACCAGGTAAAAACTCTGACACCTCGCCGTCTCTTAGGTACCCTAATTTTTTATGGTGAAAATTGGCAGATTTCAGAGATAAATTTGACTGATTTGAGAGACAACACTTACATCTGGCTGGCACTATCCTATATATTTGACACTTGCATTTGAATCTTTGTCTCGTACCATTCCACTGGATGCTGTGGTTGTCCCTAGTTTTTGGCCGGAGAGTCTTATGTCCAGTCAGCCTGCTGCCTCCCAACTGGGAACTAAGATGGATGAGGCTCTCACTACCTCGCTTGTTGCATTGACTGCCTCTGTCCCATCATGTGCCCCTGGCCTCGTCGACACACCAGCTACCGCGGAAGCCTTACAAGACGCGTTTGACAAAGAGGATGTACTAGAGGACAACATGGACAACGAGGTAGATGGTGGATTTCACTTATACATTTTAGCGGATTTTACTTATACATTTTGTGGATTTGGAAAAACACACCTCCAGATACGCAGATTTTGAAATCCACCAAATTTGATGGATTTGATATAAAAACCTTAGCTCATTTAGCCACGATTAATTTCACGAAATCCACCTCAAAAAGTTTAAGATTGACCCCCTAATATTCAATAATTATACATAAACACAAATTCTTTAATGTTATGTACTTGTAAATCCGACCCGTCCAATTAACAGTATATAGTAAACATATTCTTCGGAAGTCCATGACGTGTCAAAGATAGGTGAACATGTAAATATAGAGAACAAGGCAAACGACAGTCGAATAGAAAGATGGTGGGACAACAAATATAAAGATATAAGAAACAAATGAAAATCATGTATATATATTGTTCTTTACATATAAATCTATTTATTAGGTTATTACATGTAGAATTAAAAGAAAAGACAAGTACATTTAGGATATAAAACCCTAATTTTATGCCATATCACGAAATATCCTTATGTTTCAAAGATGTCAAAAACAACTTATAAGTTAGTGGAAAAATGGACAAGCGATCCGCTTGACTGCAGCTCACGTATTTACGGTATTAAATAAGGGACATGTATAAGCGGTTTTTAGTAAGTTTGTTTATATATATATAGATATATTACATGATATAATCATGTACACGATTTTGCAATGTATTCTTTACATATTTAATTATATATCAATTCTGTTCTATATATAATACTAAAGGAAGTGAAAGAATTTTTATATATAAGTGAATTAATTATTTAGTAATAATTTAAAATACATGATAATAAAGTAAGATTATACATGTTACATATTATAGATGGTGAGACATGTAGAGCATTAATAATGTACAGCATATAAGATTAATATAGGGTTAATGATAATAAATTAAGATTAATACAATGTTACAATGAGACGAAGAGCATTTTGGTACTGTACACTCTTGGGAACATTAGAGCAAGTTGAGTGGCCCATGTAACAAAGACAACAATGGGGAGTGGATGATGAGAACACTAGGTGGATTAAAATTCTTAGTTTGTTTTAGTTGTAATTTAAATACTTTATTAGGTGTCTCTACGAATTCAATAAAAATAAAATAAAATAAAATGTATAATTCTATTATTTAGATTGTTTAGTAAATAAAATGATAATGGTTTGATATTCAAAACTATTATAATGGATAACTCTCCTGTGCTGAAATCTGGGTGAGATAAGAAACAAGAGTGTCAGGCTCGGAAAAGAAAGGGGAATGATCCGTGTCTATCTCGAACACCTGTTTCGGCGGAGTCATCTTAATATACATCTCCTGCTGGGAAGGTGTTACGATGTTATCCTTCAAACTCTTTATGTAGTACCGTGGGACACTGCCGTAGCGTTCACGTGTTAAGTTCATTGTTGGGTCGAACACAGGAGCCGGCTTGAGTAGAGCTTTCGCAAGTTCAACATCCTAGTAATAAATGCTAAATAATCTCTCTCTCTCTCTCTCTCTCACACACACACACGCACGCACGCACACTTACAAGCGTGCAAGCTTGGTTACCTTGAGTGGAGACTCGTTGTAAAGCAGACTTTGAACATGATCAAGTTCAAAGAAGAACGATGTTGGCTTGCCATTCAATTTACAACAACCATTCCCTCTGGAGGATTTCTTAACTGTATCAATACAAACTTTAGTACATCAATCTCTCTCTCTCTCTCACGTGTGTGTGCATGTGTGTGAGAGAAAGAGGCATACCAAGCTCAATATGAAGCAGATCCAGAAGGTCCGGAAGATATCATCAGCTGTAACATATACAGCAGCTAGAATCTTCTGTGGCATCTTTTCCAGCACCTAAGTGAGGCTGAATCCTGCTAAACTGTGTCCAACCAGCACAACCTAGCAAAAAACCAAGTATTTAAAGAAATACGAGAGAGAGTACACACATACACACGCACGCACGCACCTTGTGTTCTTCTGGCAAGGATTGTAAAAGCTTGGTGAGTGGCTCTGTGTATTTTTCCAAAGTACCAACAGTGTTTGCATCTTGATTATCGATTCCAGCACTAAATCAACGGCATCAACTGTATGTCCTCCTTGCTTCAATTTGGACACCACTTGGTACCAACACCATGCACCGTGTCCAGCTCCATGAACAAGAACAAAATGGAACTTGTTAATACTCATCTTATTAATTATATCAAAAACATAAAACATCTTGAGGTTGTACTTGCATGTGTATGTATAGCCACATTTACAGACTTGTACATCTAAACCGACAATAAAAATAAAACATTTATTTTAATATATACACAAATATACAAATTTTCATAGGTGAACACGTACTATTTCTCAATCACAAATAATTTTTACTACAATACGAAATATTAATATTAATTGTGGTAGGAAATGACAGCTAGGAAGGACAACAAAGATAAGAGGTAAGAAAAATTAAACTGGAGTTTATTTATTGTCTATTATATAGACATTTTTTTAAAAAAACTCATGTCTTGTGTCACTCACTCAACTATTGCAGAAAAATTTATATAAACCTAAATTCCACTGTAAAAATGATCCGCTCCATACCAAAATTTATATTGTTTAATATATTTATGTTTTTAGTAAAAATATCAATATAGTTTAATTTGTATTATAAGTATGGATTTTGACATATAATAAGGATGATGTTCAGTAATAAATAATAAAATTTATTATTATTATTATAAATATTGTAAATAGAGAACTTCGGTATGGTATAAGCATATTCATATTTGAGAACATTTGATTTGATAAATAATATGAATAATGCTCAGAAAGTAAAATAAATACTGTCATACTTTTCCAGATACCTGAAACAGCATATAAATAAATAAATAAATAAAATTTCATCATATATACTTTGTGTGTGTGTGTGTTATATATTAATTATTATTATGTTTTGCGTCTTGTACATGCACTAATGATATGCATTTGTTTTGTAGCTTTTTAATTCCATCATATACATAAAGGAAGCTCAGAATCATCTTTGAAGGAATTTTTCAACCTATGCTACTACAATTAATATATAAAAAATTAATAAATATTTATACAAATTAATATTAACATCAAGTTTTCATTTAAAATATAGAAGTTCAAAACACACCATAAAATCCATTTGGGACATTAGTTTTAAACACTGCAAATGATGTTTTATTGATACATAGCACACGCACACATGTAGGTGAATATGTACTATTTACCAATCACATATAATATTTCAGTTGTTAATTAATATACTACTAAATATAATAACAACTAATTAATTGTGAAAATAGAACAGGGAAGAAGATGGCGAGACAACAGAGGTAACAACACAAGAGACACGGAGATGATACAAGAGGTAAGAAAAATTAAGATGGAGTATATTTATTGTCTATTATAGAGATAAATTTATCCATCAGATTTATTATTATTTTGTATAGGTAAGTTATTTAAAAAAAACATTCATCACAGGAACTTATTTATTCTAGTAAATTTATGTATCATAGAATTAAAATTAATACTCATCTTAATAATTATATAAAAAAATTAAATTATTTGAGGTTCTACTGGCATGTGTATGCATATAGCGAGTTCTATTCCGTTACTCACACCTTGAAATTGGGATACACACACACGTGAGAAAAAACATCAAGTTAAATTTTATATATAAGATATACCAAGTGCATTAAAAAAAATTATCAAAAGTTATATAAGTTATAAAATTTTATATTTTAAGATATAAACACATACACATGTAAGGACCACGCAATAAAAATATAGGCTTGCTGCTGTGTGTGTGAACTTTAGTCATAAAAATTATTTAAATGCAGTAAAGTTTATAAAAGATTTTATAAATAATTTGGGTTTATAAAATTAAATATTATGTTTAAAATAAACTATGACAATATGTACAACAAAACAAATAATAAACAAATATGTAATGAATATTATATTTTAATTTTCTTTTTCATGTATTATTAAAATAGTATGTTAATGATAAAATTAAAATACTATTCAAAATCATGGCTTAGAATTCTTGTATAATAGAAGTCAATTTAAACATAATTAATATTTATTGATAATTGAGAAATCAAATTTATTACATTTATGTTAATAAATAGTATACTTATAATTAATGTAAAAAGATTAAATCCTAAAATATTTGTAATGACTTTAATAACTTTATTAATACTTAATACTAAACAAAATCTCTTTAAAGATATAAATTAGACTATGTTTTGAATTTTTATTTTAATATTCGATAAGATCTATATATTATAATAACAAACATATATTTAGACATAATATATCATATTTATGCTTTCTTCAGCAATATATTTATTAATATAATTTTTTAAAATTTATTTATTGATATAAATATAATCTAAGAAAAGTTATCAAGAAGTTTATATATGATATATTACTTTTATATAATAATAATATAGGTTTTTTATATGATTCAATGTATATTGTATATATAGATTAATACACAAACAAACATGTTAAGAAATATAATTGCAAATAAAAGTATATTATGTATTTATGTTATTTTTTAATAAAAGATATTAAATATATAAAAATAATTATTTGAGTACTTAAACTTTAAATAAAAATAATGTAAATAATTAATCCATATAGAATAGCTTATACATTCCAACATAACAAGTGTTTTAAAGGTGAAGTCAAAAAAAATTCATAATTTTTATAACCAGATGTTCATGGCAAAGGTAGAGACATATAAATTTCAAATTAACAATTGAAGACGCAAGACTCAAATTTAAGTTTCTTTTAAGTGTTCCTTTATTAAACATGCTCAAGTAATTATTTAACTATGATTTGTAATATGGATAAACATGCTCAGGTAGTTATTTAGCTATGATTTATAATATGGATAAACATGCTCAGGTAGTTATTTAGCTATGATTTATAATATGTATAAACATGCTCAGGTAGTTATTTAGCTATGATTTATAATATAAATCCTATGATTAATAATGCTTTAAACAAGTGATTAGATCCGTAGTCGAAAAATGTTACGGAAATGTTTAATTACTAATCTAATTATTAGTTTATTAATTACTAATCTAATTTAATTATTAATCCGTAGCATTTTTTACTACACCATATATCACTGCTTTAAACATAGTAATTATAAAAGCAGTTTTCATAATTTGCAGAGAAATGCGAATTCAGTTTGCAAAGGTTTGTTATTAAAATTACTTCAATATAATTATTAATATTAATACATATTAATTAAATTTGTTTAAGGTTTATTCAATATTACTGTTATGACTAAATATGCAGTTATATATACAATACATTCGTAAGAGGATATATTGACATCGTGTATGTGTATGTATCTATTATATAAACCTGTAATCTTTGCTCGTCAGGGGTGAGCAAATCCTGGTTTATACTCTTTACACACGCACGCACGCACGCACGCACGCACGCACAAATATCTAAGAAATAGTTAAAGCAGCCATTAATATACCAAAAGCAAGTATCGCTTCGTATATATTGAAAATATAAACAATATTAATAACACAAGATATAATACACATACCATATACAAATACACAAGATTATTCTAAATGCAGCTGTACATAATATAGTCAAAAGTATAAACTACTACATAAATAAATAAATAAATAAGAGTCACCTTGTAACATCAAAGGTCACCCACATAATCCATCACGCTTTTCCCCACGTGTGTGTGTGTGTGTGTGTGTGTGTGTGTGTGAGAGAGAGAGAGAGAGAGAGAGAGAGAGAGAGAGAGAGAGACTAAACTTAAATCATAGTCTCCGAAGACACAGTCATGCTTTACTGTAGAAAACAAATCGTAATATCACACATTAAGACATATGATATATTTATATTTAAATATTATATATAAATAATATATGTTATTAATTAAAACTTACTAAATCTAGATATAAAGAGTTACTCCCACTGTTGTTGTATCCACACTAACAAAGCAGTCCATCTAGGAATATGCTCTAGAGTTTAAAGCAATATCTTTTGCTCTATACATACATAACCATTAATTAAGATTAGTTTAATATAAATATAAATTAATTTATTATGTATTAAATGAATAATTACTTATTGTCCCAAACTTAAGGGTTAGCAATGGGTTACCAATAATGATATATATATATATATATATATACACACATTTGAAACACATACACGTACAAACAAAGATATAGATGTGCGTAACTGCCAATTAAAATTTTGTACATTTTACTTTTAGGTTTTATGAAACAAACAAACACACTCACACACACATACGCACACATGTATATCACACAGACACACACCTGTATATATGTGTAAAAATTGCGTGTGTGTGCCTCGTAGCCAGATTGTCGAAGAGAGCTTAAAACTACAAACTAATAATTTTAATATAAAACTTACATATTATAATCGGTATATTTACAGAAATAAAATACTTATGAAAACTACCTGAATAATGAAAGCGACCACGCGGGGGCCATAATGAAAACTACCCTTTTGTTTTGGCTTTTTAAACACATCCTTTGTAGTATATTAAAAATTATTTTTATGAAATTTTAATTTTAAAATGAAAATATTTAATTTAATTATAAAACATGGTTAAATTTAAAATATTAAATACAAGGAGAATGACATGGCCGGGTCATACATACGGGTGGAAGGAAGTATCCGTTTTTTAATATTTTAATGAAGCCATTACTTACTAGTCAACTACTGCCCACAATCGTCCTCTCTTATTCAGCAAATTTACACGTGTTCACCAATATGATAAGATGATGAAACGTTAAGATAAATGAAGATGATGTAAATCGTCCTCTCTTATTCAGCAACTTAAATTAATTAACCTTAAACACATTTTATTTAAATCAAAAACCACTTATATGGCACACTCATTTGTCCCCTTCTTCTTCGTCCATATGAGAATTTGAATCACTCTTATCCTCCTCAGATGCTTCTGCTGCCAAAACACCTTCATTAACAAGCTCATCAAGGGTATTTTGCACAATTAAGACACGTTCCCATTGAGTTTTAATTTTGAAATCATTCACATTAACCTCCAGTAACTGCATGCTACGCATTTCAATTGCTTTCACCAGTCTCAAGTTGCTGTAAACAAAAACAAGCTTCTCCAAGTTCTTGAGAATCAAATGAGCTCTCCGTTTGCTCTGAATGATGTTCTAGATGCTACAATTTTTTTAAGCTGCATAGGAGACAGTTTGGCTAAGAACATGAACAACAATTCTTTGTAACTCGGGCATAGTACAACCATACTCCAGCCACCACTCCACTGGACGAATATGCAATTCCCTTTGTCTTGTTATAGAACGAAACATCTCCTTTCTAGAACTAGATCTGAAAGCTCTGTACCATCGAGTGAGCTTCAACTCTAAATCCATGTTGCCTCTAGCAATGTTGGAGAAGTAGTCATGTAAGTTTCCCTTGGCTTCTTCATCCTCTTTCATCTTTGTCCACAAAGGATTCAAGCAGTGTGCCACACCATGTAAAACAGAATGCATCATCCCCCATCGTGATTTAGATTCTCCCAGGCCATCACAAGCAACCTCTTCATTAGACAAACTCGTAGATCAAATATTTAACCGAGTTGACCCAATCCTTGTGGAACATTTTATCCTTCACCAACTTGTCCAAAGCTTCTTGAGCATGATCCATCTGCTCGAAGATCAGTCCCATAATAGCTCAGCAAGTTTTAATACCATCAACAATGGTCTCATGATAGTCAAAACTTCAGTACATTTTGTCCAAAACTCTAAATCCAATGTCAGAGCTTTCATCTTTGCAACACCCCGCACATCCTCCCAATTCTTCCACCAAATTTTTGAGACAACAAACTGTTGCAAAGCTCTTAACATCTTTTCATCAACAAATTGGCTCATCACCATGAACTGGTAAGCAAACCTTGTAGCAATGGTTTTAACAAATCCTTAGGAGCCATCTTTCTGAAAGCTGCAACAAACTTTGGCTTTTTCAGCATGAACGTAACTATACATTCGCAGCTTGTAATGCAAGGTTCTACCCACTCTAACTGTGAGATATCCTTTCGCAGTACGTTCAAACAATGACAAACACATCGACTATGCATAATGGATGGATACTCTAGCCGCATCTTCTCACCCATGCTCATAAGTTGGAACCGTTATTAGTGACAAATTGCACAACATTTTTTGGTCCAACATATTCAAGAACATGTTTCAGCTTGCTCCACAACTAAGTTCCATTCTTTTTAATTTCCAATGCATCAACTAACTTCAGAAGATTGTTCCATGAATGCTAACAGCCAAGAAGTTGATGATGGAATGTTTCCTAGAGCATTGCCATCCATCAGTTACAATTGAGCAACCAAACTCTTCCAACCATCTCTCACTATTTGCAAGCACTCTTCCAAACTATGGTACTCTTCACATAAATGACGAGCTTGGATTTTCAGTAACTCGGAGAAGCAGATGCATATCCTGGTCCACCTTTCCACAGCAGATAGAAGATCCTTCCACAAATGGTTATTCACCACGTTGTACAATTGAGTAGTACTGTGATGAAGTGACGAACTGCTTGATTAGCTTCTTGTATGTCTGGTTCTGCCATGCATGAAGCAAGTTAGATTGTCCATGACTACGTCTAGCAGATCCAGCAAAAGAGGAAGTCCCTAACACACTTCCTGCTGATGCATGTGAATTCGCACTGATGCCCCTACAGCCGCATGTCTCACATTTGGAGCATTTACTAGGGTTTCTCTTGCAGAAGATGACCCAGGCATTTCCCCAATACCTGGCACAGTGGCATTACTAGCGCTCTCACCACCATGCCAGGCCGTTTCCTCAAATGCTGCATGTCAGCAATTGAAGACTTCTACAATTTGCTACCCAGGTTCGCATATTGGGAATCTGCAGTGAAAACTGGCATTCCACCAGCTTGTGGCAGTTCACACTGAAAGTACTCATGGAAGAACTATCTCAACATGTCATCTTGAACAAAGGAAGTACAAATGAACATAGCTCAATCTATTCACCAGGCATAGCAAGATGAGCTTTCAAATGTTTTAATGCTCTTCCATGCTCCTTGTTGCAATACTTGTACGTCCAGCTACTTTGGCCATGTCCCTTAGCATAAGAAGAGCCTTGCACATTAACCATGTCCCTTAGCATAAGAAGAGCCTTGCACAGTGTGTTCATCCCAAAGATTACTCCATTTCCGCTTCATCATGATGCTAATGCAATAAAAGATTCCGTATATTTTTAAAGATTCAATAGATTTTAAATATTTTAAAAGATTCTGTATTTGCCTCGAGAAGGTTACACGTATGCAACCCGACATATACGGGTACGTGTGTTCAGAAGAATGCTAAAATGACCCGAACACGTTTAAGTACAAGTATGTTTTCCATTAACATAATTAGGAAAGAAAACAATGCAAATGGCAGTATGGGACCACAAAGACAAGGAGATAAGAAACGCAAGTACAAGAGGTAAGATAAATGAAGATGATGCATATGTATTGTCCTTTACATATAAATTTAATTTTCAGATTATTATATAAAAAGGTTATGTTCGTAATGAAAAAGAATAAAAAGAAAAACAAGTGAATGAAAACAATTTAGGATGTTTGTTTCAAAGATGCCACAAGTGAAACAATGGTCTGTTTAACTACTCTCTCTCGTATTTCTTTAATACTTGGATTTTTTGCTAGGTTGTGCTGGTTGGACACAGTTTAGCAGGATTCAACCTCACTTATGTGCTGGAAAAGATGCCACAGAAGATTCTAGCAGCTGTATATGTTACAGCTTTGATGATATCTTCCGGACCTTCTGGATCTGCTTTCATATTTCAGTTTGGTATGCCTCTTTCTTTCACAATGCGCACGCACACGGGCGCGCACACACACACATGAGAGAGAGATTTATGTACTAAAGTTTGTATTGATACAGTTAAGAAATCCTCAGAGGGAATGGTTGTTGTAAATATGAATGGCAAGCCACATCATTATTCTTTGAACTCGATCATGTTCAAAGTCTTCTTTACAACGAGTCTCCACTCGAGGTAACCGAGCTTGCACGCTTGCAAGTGTGCGTGCGTGCGTGTGTGTTGTGAGTGAGTGAGAGAGAGAGAGAAAGAAAGAGAGAGAGAGAGATTATTTAGCATTGGATTACTAGGATGTTGAGCTTGCGAAAGTTCTACTCAAGCCGGCTCCTGTGTTCGACCCAACAATGAACTTAACACGTGAACGCTACGGTAGTGTACCACGGTACTACATAAAGAGTTTGAAGGATAACATCGTAAACCTTCCAACAGGAGATGTATATTAAGATGACTCCGCCGAAACAGGTGTTCGAGATAGACACGGATCATTCCCCTTTCTTTTCCGAGCCTGACACTCTTGTTTCTTATCTCACCCAGATTTCAGCACAGGAGAGTTCATCGTGAGCATACACGTGTCTTTAATTAATAAAACATCATTTTCAATGTTTAAAACATACGTTATGATAGTTTTAAATTATCATTTCGAATAGTTTAGAATATGCCGCTTGTACATTGAAATGTTTATTCAGAATAATCGAGTTACATAAATGTGAATCTACCTCCGTCCCTCCTTAACTTGTGGTTATTGAAAAATTCCTATTATACAGTTTCCTTTATACACAATGTCATTGTTATGGTAGAATAAACTTAATAATATATATAACTATTTTTATTAAATCTATACGATTAGTATGAATAACACGTGTAATTTTTTTTTTAATCTTTGCTGTGGGAACATTGGAGCAAGTTGAGCGGTCCATGTAACAAAGACAAAACGGGTGAATTAAATTTTTTTTTAATCTGTTTTTTATAATTAAATGCTTTAGGTTTCCTTACGAGTTCAATTCAATAAGAAATTAATTAAAATAAAATAAAATATATAATATGTATTTAAATAAATATCTTAGATTTATTTAATTTATAATTTATAAATCTATTATTTAACTTTACTATTTTCAGTTGTAACAACAATTAACTACCGTATCAATACAATTTATAAATTCATTTAAAGTCTTAATTAACAAAACGACTTTTCTCACTTTAATCCATATAGAAAGAGATACCGGAGTAATATTATCTTCTTTAATTCATTGAAATTTTGTCATTTAATCGTTACATACTTTATTATCATGCATTTAAATGTTATTAAATAATTAGCTCACACATATAAAAACTTAATAATAAATATATAGACATAATTGATATAGAATTATAATTTTATATATATATATATATTATATATATATATATATATATATATATATATATATATATATAACAATTGCTTATCCATGTCCACTTATTTAATACCGTAATACGTGAGCTGCACACATACACACGCACGCACGCACCTTGTGTTCTTCTGGCAAGGATTGTAAAAGCTTGGTGAGTGGCTCTGTGTATTTTTCTAAAGTACCAACAGTGTTTGCATCTTGATTATCGATTCCAGCACTTACTAAATCAACGGCATCAACTATATGTCCTTCTTGCTTCAATTTGGACACCACTCGGTACCAACACCACGCGCCGTGTCCGGCTCCATGAACAAGAACAAAATGGAACTTGTCAATACTCATCTTAATAATTAATACAAAAACACAATGTGCTATTGCAGTTGCATATATGTGTGTGTGTTCCAAGCAGGTTAACTGGAAAATTCCAAGTAAAATCAGGTTATTACTTTCTTTCTTTTATTTATATATATAATAATTTTATTGCTTTACTCAGTTGAGGAAAGATTTATAGTAAGAAGCCGTGTTCCAAACAAGTTTCCTATTTATTTATTTTTATATATATATATATATATATGTTTATTACTTTATTCAATGTAACGGGGTGAGTTTTCCGAATGGCTCACAAAAGATTAGACTTGTACACCCTTGTTTAAGTAGACACGTAAATTATTTAATAATATTTATTAATTAATAAACCTTTAACTTAATTATTATACTTAATTTACTGAGGTTTACCTAAATATTTTTAATCTAATTATTATTTTGAACTTGATGAATTTATAATTAACATTCCATTAAAGATCATCTTAAACTTGGTGTGATTATTATTTTAAATTTTATTTGATAATTATATTAAATTAAATTCAATAGTTATTCTAAAGTTAATTTGGGTTAAGAATTGAAATAAAAAAAATGAGTTATAATAATTATACATAAGAAAAAACTTTTTGTGTGTGTATATATAGAAAGAAATGCAGAAAACAATATATATTAAGCATATTCTTCATAAGTCCATAGTCAAGTCTGAATATATACACAAATATATATTGATTCATATAAGTATTTATCAAACACAAAGAATAATTTAAGTTAATTGATTACGCTAATACTAAATAAATTATAATGGGGACAGAATAGGCAGTTGAATAGAGAAGATGGTGGGACAACAAAGGTAAGGAGAAACGAAATAACAAAACATGTGTATTGTCCTATACATGTAAATTTATTAGATTATTATTATAAAAAATTTATGTAAAAGAAAAAATAAGTGAGCACGTATACGGCTTTAGTATGTTTGTTTTTATATATATATGGTAATATAAGCATGCACATGATTTTGCAATGTATTCTTCACATATTTAATTATATATCAATTATGTTTATATATAAGTGAATTCATTATTTAATAATAATTTAAATACACGATAATAAAGTATTTAGCGTGATATTTTGATACTATACATTCTTGAGTGGTCTATGTAACAAATTCATGGCAACGATGTGTACCTTGTCTATGTAATTTAAATACGAATTCAAATCAACGAGGAATTAATTAAAATAAAATAAAGTGTATTGTATTGTTTGTTTTAGCCAAATATGTTATTTAGTTTATTATAATTTATAATTTATACTTTTAATATTTTCAGTGCTAACCAGCAAGTTAACCTCGATTAACCACCATATCTTTTATTACTATAACGTAGAATTTATAAAATTCATGATTAATTTTCTTACTAACACCATGTGCCGTGTGCAACTACATGAACAAGAACAGAAAGTAACTTGTTAATGCTCATTTTATAAATATATAAAAGAAACAAATTATTTGAGGTTATATCAGATTGGACTTGTACACCAATAGAAATATATGTTAAGCATATTCTTAAGCTTGTCATATACACAATAATACACATTATATTTATTGTCTATTATATAGATATCTATCACAGTTATTTTGTAAAATAAAATTCATGTCTCATGTCAGCTAACAGGAACTCAATTATTCTAGTTAAATTTGTATATTATAAAATTGAAAACTTATATATACACGATATTGTCAACTTCATAAAAATCTGATAAGTAAATAAATAAAACTAATGTTTATATGCACTTCATCATATATGTATGTATAGTCTGTATATAATGTTTTTATCATGCTTCGTGTGTGTTTTACAAATGTACATACATGTGTGTATATACATAAATTTCAACATATATTATTATGTTTTACGTTATGCACATGCACTAATAATATTCCATTTGTTTTGTACATTTTTAATTCCATAAGATACATGAAGGAAGTTAGGATATATATAAACTTAACACCAAGCTTTCATTTTAAAACATAATGTGTAGTTAAGTCCAAAACACACCAAATGTGATGTATGAAAATACATAACACATAAATACATGTTATGTACATTGACATGAACCCTCCTGTGTTGCAATTTGTATGAGATACGCAACAAGAGTGTCAGGTTGGGAAAAGAAAGGGGAATGATCCGTGTCTATTTCCAACACCTGTTTTGGCGGAGTCATCTCAATGCACATCTCCTGCTGCAAAGTTGTTAAAATGTTGTCCTTCAAACTCTTTATGTAGTACCGCGGGACACTGCCGTAGTGTTCATGTGTTAAGTTCATTGTTGGGTCAAACACAGGAGCCGGTTTGAGTAGAGCTTTTGCAAGTTCAACATCCTAGTAATACAATGCTAAATAATTTCTCTCTCTCTCTCTCTCACAAACACACGCACACATGCGCACACTTACAAGCGTGCAAGCTTGGTTACCTTGAGTGGAGACTCGTTGTAAAGCAGACTTTGAACATGATCAAGTTCAAAGAAGATTGATGTTGGCTTGCCATTCATATTTACAGCAACCATTCCCTCTGGAGGATTACTTAACTGTATCAAGACAAACGTTAGTACATCTCTCTCATGTGTGTGCGCGTGCGCATGTGAGAGAAAGAGGCATACGAAACTGAAATATGAAGCAGATCCAGAAGGTCCAGAAGATGTCATCAAAGCTGTAACATATACAGCAGCTAGAATCTTTTGTGGCATCTTTTCCAGCACATAAGTGAGGCTGACTCCTCCTAAACTGTGTCCAACCAGCACAACCTAGCAAAAAATCCAAGTATTTAAAGAAATACGAGAGAGACTACACACACATACGCACGCACGCACGCACGCACCTTGTGTTCTTCTGGTAAGGATTGTAAAAGCTTGGTGAGTGGCTCTGTATAGTTTTCCAAAGTACCAACAGTGTTTACATCTTGATTATCGATTCCAGCACTTGTTAAATCAACGGCATCAACTATATGTCCTCCTTGCTTCAATTTGGACACCACTTGGTACCAACACCATGGACCGTGTCCAGCTCCATGGACAAGAACAAAATGAAACTTGTTAATACTCATTCTAATAATTATATAGAAACACAAACTATTTGATGTTCTACTAGCATGTGTATGATACTCACACGTGGTTTTACTTGGATTTTTCTTTACCGACAAAAGATTGGACTTGTCGTCCAATAAAGAATATATGTTAAGCATATTCTTAAGCACGTATTAGAAAGACAGGAATTAAGACAAATTTCCATAGGTGAATATGTACTATTTATCAATCACAACTAATATTTCAAGTTAATTAATTAATATAATACTAAATATAATAATAACTAATTAATTGTGGAAGTAGAACAAGAGTGCTTACCTTCAACAGGAACACCACCAGAAGATTAATCCATGTCATCCACGTCGGACATCTCGTATCATACAAAGCGGATATGAAAACGTACAAATGACTTATTAATGTATATAATCAGCTTGTAGACGATATTTTAACATATAAAGAAGTTTTAAGTAATATATTTCTCAACATTGGCAGCATAACAGTAGTTTTTTTGTGAGATGGCTCTAGACAAAAACAATTTGGAAGTTTTCAATGGTAGAGATTTCCATGGATGGCGAACTTAGATGCAATTTTTCTTCATGGAGAAGAACCTTTGGGGTATAGTCTCTAGGACATAGGCATGTCCAGCAGCAATATAGGTTGCAGCCAAGAAAGAGTGGAACAAACAAAACACTCAAGCTCTTGGAATCCTCGGCGTACTTCTACATCGACCTGAACTGTTCAGACTATCAAAGGACGGCATACCCCTAAAGAACTAGAGGACCCCAAGCGCCAGTGGTTCCAAGCCAACCGGGATAAGATAGCAATGTCTAGACTCACCATACAAGAAGGGGAAGAAGTGGACGAGTTCCTAGCACTCACAGCTTTCATGTTCACCGGAAAAACGGAGCGGCACATTGCCACTTAATTGGGAAATGCCCTGTGTAGCGCCTGGGAAGGAGTTGCTGTAGACTGGGCAGATTGCCTCAGGCACTACATGATCCTGACGCAAGGCATCAACGGGATCCGAAAGGGGTCAGGATGGAGACTCACCATGGCTGGCCACCTCAGCGTAATGCTCTCCTGGATCATCAGCTAAGTCCCAACTCCCTTACCGGTACAATTCCATTCGAACACCACCAAAGAGTTGGGGAAAGGAGAGCATGTAGGGACTAGCCGAGCTGATAAAGGAAAGCAGCCAAACATGCTAGAGTCATCACGGAAATGAGCAAGAGAAGACTCCCCACCGGAGCAAGCTAGAGTAAGGAGAAAGGGACGGAGGGCCCCAACCATGGAGTCCACACCGGCAATTCCCTAGCGGAAGTTCTTGGGATGCCACAACACCTGGCACAAGGGCTGCATGTCGAGGGGGAGTGTCCAACTGGCCCATCACAGGCCGCCAACACAGACAACGAGGAAGATACATGTAACGTGCTAGGCAAGAGTTACCGGCACTACAACACCAATGGGCTATGGACCACCTCGACACATCTCGAACTAGCCAAGGCCTTCGAATAGATCATGAAGGTAGTGGCAATATACAACGAATTAGACCTCCCTGGAGTGTCCGCAGAACACGATGCCATAGTAAAGAAACTCACAGATTGATGCCAGACTACTCAGAAGGAGGCAAATGGGTATTTGGAACAGCTTCTCCAGGGAGTCCAACTATGGGAAGTCGCAGATGTCGGGAGGAAACAAGTAGAAGAGGCGTGTCAGCAATTAGTCGACCGACTAGACCAACTACAGGGCAAGTATGATAGCCTCCAAAGGCTCCACAATCAACTTGGGACCATGAGCAAGCCATAGTGGAGAGGGAGAGGCAAACCTTTGAGCTTGGCACCGAACTTGAGCGGTGAGAGGTAGAACTCATGAAGGTTCACCTAGAGCTGGCAGTGGACAAGGAAGAATTGCACCGGTCCACCAGTCAATTTGCAGAAGTTGAAGCCGCTCCTAAATCCACTTTGGCGAAGCCCACGCCAGATGCACAATGAGCCCTAGTTCCATTCTAGACACCCGAGGAACATTGGTCAATCATGGCCCCACAAGACTCATTGCAAAACACCATGGAGTTGGAGGCGCATACCCAACTACAGGCTCAACTCCTCGTAGTAAGGGAACAAGAGTTGCAACACGCGCGAGAGCGAACTCAGGAGCTAAAGGTCTAGCTTAAGCAGACCCAGGAGCAACATGCAGGGTTTGAGGCAAGGCTAAGGAGGGTGACCGCACTACGAGACGTGACCATCGTTGCCTTAAAGCTGAAGCTAACCGCAACAAAGAGCGAGATCACCATATTGCTAGCACTATGGGATTGACGGCTGAGGGGTGGTAAGGAAGCACATGGCCCAAGGACGTGGCAACGAATAAGTCTGGGTATCTAGTTGACGATGGTTTGACTATCGTCAAATCGCCAGCCGGCGTGGATAAGCAACGAGACATAGCGGCTGAGCAGTGAGGGTGCAACAGGTACGGACTGACAACGACAATTGTCAAGCAGCACTTAACCCAGGCGTAGATCCGATTGTCCGGATCAACTACTAAGGTACTCGGAACAACATGCGTGAGGGAGGCGCATAAATGCTATAGGCATGACGCTGGCACTGGGAGGCAGACCAATGGAAGTGTACCACCTATACCTAGGGTCTAGCACTAGCCAATTCACTATTTAAGCAAGAGGGCTTCTAGTGGGTCAGGGTCCTTCTAGTATGTCTTCTTATTTGTATCTTGCTCCACCTTCTCTGGGGTAGCTTTATATTTGGGTAGGTAGTATATATATATGTATGTATGTATGTATTTACTTCTTTTGTCCACCACCTTCTCCAATCATTCTTCTCGACTCTGCTCCTAGCCCGACAACATATAGTCAGAGTGGGTGAAACACCCCACCTAGGAAAACTCCTCCTCACTTGTATACGGACCCTTGTGGCGTTTGGGTAGAGGCCATCTAACACCTTCTAGTGCTCCCTAGGGTAAGTCCGGCTCACCGAGGTGGACCCCTGAGACTGGACGCTATCACAGTGTCCTAGCAACCACCGAGACTTCATAGAAACCACACTTGGCCTACGGAGTCCTCGACGACCATTGGTCATCTATAGTGATCACATGAAGGCCTACAAGCTTTTCAGTTTGTCCTCATCAAGATCTTCTATAGTCGTGACATGATTTTGGATGAAACACGGACGTATGCAACCAAAATCTCCCGTGCACTTTTGATCCTCTAATCAACTGTCAATGATTTATGGTTCTTAACATGGACGAGGAAGACGAGCCTAGCGCGATGCAACTTCAATAGTAGGATCGAATGAGCATGTCCCTACAGACGCAAGGGTAAGTGATGCTGAAGCGAGTGGGAGCACTCCACAAAGTGGTGGCAACGAGGTAAATTCTCTCAACCCATTAGCAAGTAGCATTTTTGGCTCGGGTGGGAGAGACACTTTAGCTCAGAACACTCCAATTGGTGAAGAGATTGGCTTAAGTGTGTCATGACCTTGTGCAAAGGGCGAAACCTTTAAAAAAAGGGTGGAACCTTTGAGCTGAAAGGAGGAGATTGTATTTAAGAGAAGAAATGAATACAAAATGAAACACAAGGATTAAGACTGGTGTTGAATGATTCTGAGAAACATGGAACTAGAACCCTATTTATATATTTGAGGTCCTGAGGATTGTGTGGTTCACAACTGGTCTGGAATGTGTAGTCCACAACTGGTTTGGAACATGTGTATGAATATACGTCTTGCTGTTGATGGTGTAATTCAACATCCAAGATCATACGGACAAGTTGGCTAACACATACATACCTTAGCAAAAAGGTCTCGGGTTCAAGTCCTATAAAAGGCAAAAATAACTTATGATCCTTAATCATCCCCCCCTTCGATGACGAGCACCACTCGTCATTGATCCAGGTTTTGTAGGATGATCCTTACATCATCCCCCCCTTCGATGACGAGCACCACTCGTCATTGATCCAGGTTTTGTAGGATGATCCTTACATCATCCCCCCCTTCGATGACGAGTGGTGCCCCCCTTCGATGATGAGCACCACTCGTCATTGATCCAGGTTTTGTAGGATGATCCTTACATCATCCCCCCCTTCGATGACGAGCACCACTCGTCATTGATCCAGGTTTTGTAGGATGATCCTTACATCATCCCCCCTTCGATGACGAGCACCACTCGTCATTGATCCAGGTTTTGTAGGATGATCCTTACATCATCCCCCCTTCGATGATGAGCACCACTCGTCATTGATCCAGGTTTTGTAAGATATCGATGATGGAACTCAGCAACAAGATCAAGATCATGAATAAGATGCTGCTAAGATTAAGATCTAAATAAGATGCTGCTAAAATCAAGATCATGAATAAGATGCTGCTAAGATCAAGATCATGAATAAGATCATGAATAAGATGCTGCTAAGATCAAGATCATGAATAAGATGCTGCTAAGATGAGCAACAGGCTCCCAGGTTTTGCAGGATAAGATGAGCAGCAAGCTCCCAGGTTTTGCAGGATATCATTAATGAAACTTGGCAACAAGATCAGAATCATGAACAAGATGAGTAGCAAGCTCCCAAGTGTGTTCGCTGGGTGGATAACCAACGAAATAGTGAAGCTGACCACGAACAAGTCAAAAATTACAACAACCTCGAACTCAGGTTCACCAGCAACTGTAATAGGCCAGGTTCATGAGCAGCAAGCTCCCAAGTGCGTTCGTTGGGCGGATAACCAATGAAATAGTGAAGCTAACCATGAACAAGTCAAAAATTGGGCAGATAACCAATGAAATAGTGAAGCTGACCATGAACAAGTCAAAAATTGCAACAACCTTGAACTCAGGTTCACCAGCAACTGTAATAGGCCAGGTTCATGAGCAGCAAGCTCCCAAGTGCGTTCGCTAGGCGAATAACCAACGAAATAGTGAAGCTGACCACGAACAAGTCAAAAATTACAATAACCTCGAACTCAGATTCACCAGCAATTGTAATAGGCCAAGTTCAGAAGGAACATGATAAGGCTCCAACAAAGAAACATGGAATCTGAATCCATTAAAGAAACATGGAACACGGGATGGATCCGGATGGTTGGTGGAAGCTCGAGATGAAACATCACATCAGAGAGTCTCTCAATGATGCAAAATGGGCCCAAGCGAGTCTCTCGATGATGCGAAATGGCCCAAGCATTGATAGTTTGATGATGCGAAATGGGCCCAAGCGAGTCTCTCGATAATGCGAAATAGGCCCAAGCGTTGATAGTTCAATGATGCAAAATGGGCACAAGTGTTGATAGTCCAGCTTGTCACAGAGACGTGTGGTTGGCCAATGACACCAGAGGAGCCACACTTGGTCACCAATTGTGAATGCTAAAGGAGAGGAACAATAGCTTGTTGTTGCAAATCCCGAGCGCGTTGAAGATGATGCTACACTTCTTCATGGACCTGTTGGAGATGGCTCAACACGATCATCAGCAGTAGTGGTAAGGCCAGGAACCATGGGAAAGCTATAGGACCAGCAAGGATGAACATCAGAGAACACGAAAAATGGCAACACACCTATATACGTAACAAGAAAGAGATCGACCCAATCATCTTGCAGATAAGAAATGAAACACCGGAGATATTGTTCCAAAGTCTAAATCATGCGCTCCATTTGGCCATCTGTTTTAGGATGATGTGCAGTAAACAGCTTCCCGATGATACATAGCCAATCTAGGAATCTCTGCCAGAATGCCGAAGTGAACTGGGGACCTTGATCAGTAACAAGTTCATCAGGAAGACCATGAAGACGGAACACCTCTTGGTACACCAGATCTACAATATCAGAACTCGAACATATCTTGTTGTAAGGAACAAAGTGCGCCATCCATGGTGATGGAGGACCATGGTTGCTGAGCAATAGGAAGAGACTATAGTAATCCAACCGGTCGATGACGAAGAAGCTTTGTACGTGGGCACGTGTCACAAGATCGCACAAATTTCTCAACATACATGCGAAGCTGAGGCCACCAGAACACACACTGTACTAGGTCAATCGTCTTTCGAATGCCAAAATGTCCCGCAACTGTTGTCATGGCAATGTTGGACATTGCAACCTCAGTTCTCCGTCTGGAACATAGATTTGGATGTGGTGGTACAACAACCCATTATGAAGATGGAAAGCAGCATAATCTCGTAGTTGTGACCCTGAAGACAATGGCTGAACTCGTCGAACATGTGCAAGGACATCACGAACAAACTCGTCTTGAGGAAGACTTTCTCGATTATCAAAAAACAAGTGTCAACTAGAGTAGAAGAACAGGAAAGCGCGTTCACAACAACTGATCGGAGCTCAGGATGACTTGTTCTTGTTATCAAATGGATTTCACTGGTACTGGAGCTAGGTAACTACGACAGATAAAGCATCTGCTTTGCCATTTAGACGACCGAGACGATGAATAATCACGTATCAACCGGGACAAAGACTGTGCCCATCACGCCTGACGCGATTGAGAACTCGTGCTGTTGCCCAGTACTGAGGTTCTTGTGATCACAATACACCTTAACCACATGCGGGGAACCTTCAAGGAATCTGCCACTCCTCAAAGGCATCGACGATCGCCAGCAGCTCCTTATTGTAGACATCGTAGTTGATCTCAGGTGCAGTGAACTTGCGGGAATGGAAAGCAATGGGATGGAGAAAAGGGATAGCATTCCACCAATGCGAAATTAGAGGCATCAGCTTCCACGAAATATGGCTTCGCAGGGTCAGGATGGATAAGAACAGGTGCCGAGGTGAACGCCTTTTTAGGAACTCGAACGCCTCCTCAGCCTCAGAGGACCAGACAAATGGAACATCCTTGCCAGTCAACTTCGTCAATGGCAATGCAATCTTGGAGAAATCAACGAAACGTCGATAGAAGTTTGCAAACCCGAGGAAATCGATTATCATGAACATTTGATGGTCTCTCCCACTCCAATACAGTCCGGACTTTTGCAGGATCCATATGAACACCTTTAGCTGAAATGATGTACCCCAGGAACTCGACAGACTACTGACTGAAAGAGCACTTCTCCAACTTGTCAAACAGTGGTGCTTCCGAAGCTTCTCCAAAAAACCGTACATGTTGTTCGTGTTCTTCTCGAGTCTTGGAAAATATTAGGATGTCGTCTAGGTACATGATGACAAACAAATCCAAGAAGTCCCGGAAAATATCGTTAGCCATGTGTTAGAAAACAGCAGGTGCATTTGTCAGCCAAACGGCATTACTACATACTCGAAATGTCTGTAGCATATACAAAATGCTGTTTTCCACTCGTCCCCTTCGATTTGGATGAGATTGTACGCTCCTCTTAAATCGATCTTTGTGAAATATGGGCACAAGAAAGACACTCGATCATGTCGAAGACGAGCGGAGAGGATACTTTTGGAATGGTGACCTTATTCAGATCTCGGTAGTCCACCACGAGCCGGAACTTCCATCCTTCTTAGAAACAAAGAATATGGGCACTAGCCGGTGATCGCGAATGACGGATAAATCCGGTGACAAGATTCTCCTCAATGTATTTCCTCAATGTCTCCAACTCTGTCGATGAGAGACCGTAGATGGGACCGGAAGATGGATGCTTACCCTCAACGAGATCGATAGGACAGTCATACTCATGGTGCGGTGACAAGGTAGAAGCTTTCTTTTTGTCGAAGACGTCTGCGAAATTAGCATATTGCTTTGGTAAGGCAGGAGGAATAGAACAAAAACATCCTTAGCAAAGCAGGGATAGATTGTGATCGCGAACACGGATGCTGGGTCATGTCAACTATCTTTCTTGAACTGCTTCAAGGTGATATGCGAGACTTGAAGCGGAGGAGGAACTAGAATACGATCGGAATCAAAGAGTGTGGCCGGAGTTGAAACAGCTGGGAAACTGTTCATGAAACGTTCTCTTCAACCAGGATCCACCAACTCAATCCACAGCAAACCAAGGATAATCGTAGAGTCCGGAATAAAAACAACACTGAAGGAGATGTTGCACATAGCACCGCAAGCAACTACCTCAACAAACTCTTTGTCATTTAGTACCGCTCTAGATTTAATATCTTGTCCATCAACGACCCATACAGAACCAGGAGTCTTCAAAGGATGTAGACGAATCCCATGCTTAACAGCACAATTCTTGTCGATGAAATTTGCGTTCACTCCACTATCCACCAAAGCCAACTCTACCTTTGGCGTCTTCAGCAGCACCGAAATATGGAACGGCTTGCACACCTTTGTGGATGGAATGGATCCGAGATGAGGAAGGGAAGATGTTTTGAGTGAAGAGCCTTGAGGAACATGAGTTGTTCCTCGGCAATCCAGTCGGATGGCTCCTATTCGGGCTGGATCTTTTCGTTTCCAAGCAGCACAGCAAGGGCCACTTCACGAGTTTGCTTTGGATGTCGATGACAATTCTCCAGCTTGTGATACGAGTCCCCATAGTATAGACAAAACTTGTACTGAATTTGCTTCTAGCATTCGGTTGGCAAAAGCTTGCCTCGACGGGGATGGTTTTACTGAGAAAGATGATGGATTAGCAGATGAAGAAACAGGGATTGGAGAAATGGAAGAAGACGGCACTAGAAAGAAAGAAAGATGCCGACGTTCTTGTTTCCGCTCGATCAACAGGTTGTCACAACGGATTGCCAACTCTATCATGCTGGTGAGGGTTTCCGGAACAGCAAAATTCAGCAACATGTCTTTGATCTCGTCATGCAACCCCGACCAGAAAACCTCCTTGAGAGCAAGATCTCCCCAGGTGACATCACAAGCAAGGAGTTGGAACTTCGATGCGTACTCTGTTACCGACATGCCCCCCTGGTGAAGCTGGCAGTGTTTGGTGATGGCAGCACTCTCATGATCCACATCACTGAACATCGCCATGAACCATTTTACAAACTCCTCAAAATTCCCAAGGATCAGATCATTGTTCTCCAGCAAGGTTGAGAACCACAATAGAGCAGAATCGAAAAGCAGCGACCCGATCAATTTGACCTTAATAGGTTTTGTGCTGTAACGCTTCGGCTACATCACGATCCATAGACAAACTTGATTGAGAAAACTTCGGAACTTCGATTGGGTAACTTTTCGGGCATGCTAATCTTCAGCTCTGGAAAATTCGCACGCTGTCGGAGCTGATCATTCTCTAGGTGTAGTTGTTCGATCTAATGTTGGAGGGTAGCAACTTGCTCATGAAGAGCATGCTCGGACATGATGAGTCAAAGAAGAAAATTGAGAAAAAAAGAGAGAGAGAAAGAAAGAAAGAAAATGGGATCAATGACAAGCAAGAGCAGAAGCTTGTCTCTACCTCAGAATCATTCAAACTGTCATGACCTTGTGTAAAGGGCAAAACCTTTAGATCAAGGGTGGAACCTTTAAACTAAAAGGAGGAGATTGTATTCAAGAGAGAAATGATAATAAAATGAAAATACAAAGTCGAAGACTGGTGTTAAATGATTCTGAGAAACCTGGAATTGAAACCCTATTTATATATATAAGGTCCTGAAAATTGTGTGGTCCAAAACTGGTCTAGAATGTGTGGTCCATAACTGGTCTGAAACATGCATATGAATATACGCTTTGCTGTTGATAATGTAATTCAGCATCCAGGATCATACGGACAAGTTGGCTAACACATACATGTGTTAGTGAAAAGGTCTTGGGTGCAAGTCTTGTGAAAGGTAAAAATAAGGAACCCATGATAGTCTTGTGAAAGGCAAAAATAAGAAACCCTGGATCTGCACACTCCTAGAAGCAATGGCACAATTTCCAGACAAGCTCAAGCTAGGGAACATGTCTAGACCACTCCAAGTGGTTCCAACATGTTCTACCATGCAACATCTCCTCCAAAAGTGCAATAGGGAATACCAGACAAGCTCAAGCTAGGGAACATGTCTAGACCACTCCAAGTGGTTCCAACATGTTCTACCATGCAACAGCTCCTCCAAAAGTGCAATAGGGAATACAGACAAGCTCAAGCTAGGGAACATGTCCAGACCACTCCAAGTGGTTCCAACATGTTTACCATGCAACAGCTCCTCCAAAAGTGCAATAGGGAATAATGTAATTACCTTCTCCAATTTTCTACAACAGCTCCTCCAAAAGTGCAATAGGGAATAATGTAATTACCTTCTCCAATTTTCTAGTATGGCACAATTTCCAGACAAGCTCAAGCTAGCAAGGGCACAATTTCCAGACAAGCTCAAGCTAGGGAACATGTCCAGACAGCTCCAAGTGGTTCCAACATGTTCTACCATGCATCAACTCCTCCAAAAGTGCAATAGGGAATAATGTAATTACCTTCTCCAATTTTCTAGTATTACTCCATCTAACAAAAGATCAAGTCCCACAAATAGTCAAGGAATTGCAAGAAGATGTCCAGACAAGCTCAAGCTAGGGAACATGTCCAAACAGCTCCAAGTGGTTCCAACATGTTCTACCATGCATCAACTCCTCCAAAAGTGCAATAGGGAATAATGTAATTACCTTCTCCAATTTTCTAGTATTACTCCATCTAACAAAAGATCAAGTCCCACAAATAGTCAAGGAATGCGAGAAGATGTCCAGACAAGCTCAAGCTAGGGAACATGTCCAGACAACTCCAAGTGGTTCCAACATGTTCTACTATGCAACAGCTCCTCCAAAAGTGCAATAGGGAATAATGTAATTACCTTCTCTCAATTTTCTAGTATTACTCCATTTAACAAAAGATCAAGCCCCACAAATAGTCAAGGAATGTGAGAAGATGTCCAAACAGTTCCAAGTGGTTCCAAACATGTTCTACCATGCAACAACTCCTCCAAAAGTGCAATAGGGAATAATGTAATTACCTTCTCTAATTTGCTAGTATTACTCCATCTAACAAAAGATCAAGTCCCACAAATAGTCAAGGAATGTGAGAAGATGAAGTAGATACCATACTGACAAATGGTTGTTAGCTTAGTTTACCTAATGGTATGCACACAACGGGATTTGGCTTTTTCAAGGGGAGCAATGTCCCAATTTCTTGAGACTCCATGATTTCCTGGACCATGCATTTTGCACTCACATACTCCGAAGTCCCGATAGGTATGCAACTATATGGCTTAATGGATGCTGACTTTGAATCCACCTCAGATTACATTTTAGTCTCAAACAGCTAAGGAATGTTGTTGGCTATGACAACTTTTGGATGGCATCAACATTAGCTATTCTCAGCTAGTGCCAACAATTATCTTTTGCAATAACAAGGGTGTTATCACACTCACTAAGAATCCCAGGTACCATGGGTGTACAAAACATATATAGTGCAATTCCATTATATTTAAGATCAAGTGAACCAGTGTGTATTGGAACTGGTCCATTGTGGAACAACAAGCATATTTTCACCAAGGTGTTACCTCCAACTTTGTTCCAGCTACACGTGCAAGCACTTGGTGTTAGAGAGCTCCTTGAGCAAGCACCTTAGTGCTCGAGTGGGAGTGATATGAATATGCTAGTATAGCATATTCTTGATAGGAGGCAACACAACCTTTGCAAATGAAGGAAATAACCACAGGAGGTGGTGCAGATTGCTATAGATCCCCACATGTAGTAGAGGAGATGGGGTGCTACAAGAGGTGGTGCAGCCCGCTACCGATCCCGCAATGGCGATGGAATCCACGTGGGCAATGCAGACCCCGCATGAAAGGTGGGGCAGAGCAGTGCAGACCAAGCCCTAAAATCACTCAAGCCTTTAACTATATTTTGACTAGTATTTCTATGTTGAACGTGTCAAGTTATAGAAAAATAAAATAAAAAACTTTTCATTTGACAAATGAAATAACATTTAACTTATTTCAATATTGCTTAGTTGTTTAACTTTTGTCCTATGAACACTTAACCAATCCACTGATTTAGAATCAAAGTTATTCAATTTTACCACCATCAGTCCATAGAGTGTGTCTAAGTGCAAGTTGGCTCTCATTTTGTTTTTAAATCATTATGTAAAGAAAACGCTCTTTCGCAAGCAGTAGTGTTGGCTAGAACAATCATACATGCTTGCCACAACTTCATTAAACTTGTTACAAAAATTATTAATGAGATAAAGAATAAAATAAAATATAGTTATTACCTGGAAACATCTCCCATCAGATTTGTTGTTTGCTATATATATTTGTTGCTTGATGCATATTGCAAGTTTAACAAGCCTTGAACAAGTAGCTAATAAAGTCCATCAATTCATTGTGACATACTTGCAGATTAACTTCAAATGAATTAAAATTAATCTTGTTGAAAAGATTGTTGAACCAATGCCATGTTATATCGATCTTCAATGCTCTTATTAGAATGGGAACAAGGACTGAAAAGCTTCATACATTGAAGAGTCTTACATATGAAAATCTGTCATTCAAAGCATCTATTGTTGCTTAGGCATATGCCCTCTCTTTAGAAATGGAGTCATCGAGAGAAATAATTTTAGTCCCACTATATTTAAATCAATCCTTACTTTAGGAGCTATAGATACATAGATAAGCTTGTGTACCTTCATCACACCAATAATGTACTAAATGATAAAGTGCCTTCTTTGGTTTTTGGTAAAAAAAAACTTAATAAATGTGGAAAACTAGCTCCAAATGTTGGACCTAAATATTTGTGTTTTAACCTCTCCACTTTTATGTTTAAAGAATCTCCAAGTTTAGAGCAACCAGTAACATTTTTTGTAATAGAAGATTGAACTTGTTCAAATGAATCAATTCCAAAAGCATGTATGCTAGCAAATGAATAAAAAATTGGACCTGAAAAATAAAACACAATAAAATTAAAGCTATTAATAGAAAATAAATACCTAAAATATTGTTAATGTCTTGTACTTTGTTTCTCAGCTCCTTGCCAATGCTTTAATAAAGCTAACATATCTTGAACTAGACGCTACATGACTTATCCACAAGATAAATAGTGTAATTCATATAATGACAGCATCTTTTCTTAAGTTTGTAGCTTTCAAGTAATTGGTTTAGCTCAGTGGCATAGAACACTTCTGCTAGCTTGTCAATTTTTATTTTCCTTGCTAGCTTGTTAATTTCCTCAAAGATGTGTTGATTAGATGCTAAACCATCTCTAGCTACAAGTGCCTCCTTGTGAGCAATGCAGTGAACACCATTTTAAAAACGTTATAACACACATGTCCTACATCTAACCATGGATGAAGCTCTGTTAGATGCAAATGCCACAAGATTCTTGAAATCCAATTGAAGTTGTAATGAGAGAGCTTCTAAAGTGGTAAAAATCATTTTAATTGTGTCTTCTTCAATAGGAAGAAACCTAACAAACGTACAAATTGGTTTAGCTTCCAAATAGACAATGTAAACAATCAAGTGTTGTTCTAAGAAACTATATGTTGAAATCAGCAAGAGCCCTTGGTTTTCTCTCATGATTAATGAGAGCACTGACAAGGCTTTCCTTTGTATCTTGTGATATCGCCATAAGAAACTCTCAAGCACTAACTGGGTTGACGTAAGAAGAGTAATTCCGTATCCTAAAGTTTGGAGCACCTTGGTATATGTAATTTGAACTTAAAATTTGATCATACTGAGAGGGAGCTTGTTGACTACAAGATGGTGAACAAGCTTCATCAACTGAAGAATCATTTCTTATTGTTGATCCAACATTCTGTTCTGAGCAATATCAAGTGGCCCTTCTCCCGTTCTCTTCTCAAGTCTATTATCATTACAAATAACCTGAGCATCTTTATGGCCAATTCAAAGCAGAAATCTAAAAATTACTGCTCCCTTCTTTACTATATGATTTATCTTCTTTGCCTCTTCACATATAGCACAATGGATGATTAGATTGCCTAATATTAAAATTAATCTATTAATTAGATCAATCACAAAAATGAATAAAATATATATACATATATGAATCATCTTTGTTGATATATCCAAGTATGAATTAACCTCCAATGATTTCTCTAATGCCTTATCATTTTTTTATAGCAGAATCTTGAGAAGTTGTGTTGCCTTCATTATCGGCAACAATACCTTGTTCATTATTTGTTTTAGCATCTCTAAAAAATATATCCAAAGTGGTTAGCTCGACTTCTTCTTAAACCACTTTGAAATTTAACTAATTATAAATGTGATAATAAATTGAAAATGTGAACAAACACAAAGGATGATTAAAGAATTTAATAAAAATAAATTTAAATAGATAAATCTGTCTCCCTTGTCATAGCTTTAGTGTGCGCCTCCCTCCTGGAATAGCACAGTAGCACCCGCCTTACCCAATCACCAACAAACCCTAGAATATTCACAGTATATTTGAGTTACATTTGAAAACATGATAGACATATTATTAGGGAGTTTATGATGGAACACTAAAGCATATACTTAAAAATCTTGAAAACCTTTATGTAGCTGGTCATTTGAAAGGGAGTATATTTATTGTCTATTATAGAGATAAATTTATCCATCAGAATTTTTATTATTATTGTATAAGTAAATTATTTAAGAAAAAAAAACCATTCATCACAGGAACTCATTTATTCTAGTAAATTTATATATTATAGAATTAAAATTAATACTCATCTTAAAATTATTTGAGGTTCTACTGGCATGTGTATGCATATAACGATTCTAAAGAGATTTACCTTAGCCTCTAATCTATGTAAGTTAAGTACTTTATCAGGTGTCTCTAAGAATTCAAACTTAATTAAAATATATGTTATTTAGATTTACATAAATTTATTATTTAATTTTTAATATCTTCAGGCCTAACCAACAAGTTACCCCTCGCTGAGCGACCATAGCATTTCTTACTATAATTTATAATTTATAAATTCATAATTAATTGGTTTTAATGTCTTCAGTGATTGATTAACCCTCATATAACTTTTCTTACTTTAGTTTACTATTGTGTGTCATTGTGCACAAAGGAAAATGCAATAATATTCAGTGAATATTTTAAATACGAATTTGCAAGTTAAGGAGGGACGGAGGTAAATTCTCATTTTTATAACTCAATTTTCTAGGTATATTTATAAAATTATATAGTATAAATGTATTAGATATACAGCTCTGAAAACTGTTATCAACACAATAACATTTTAAATGGTTTTCAAATATAGCATATTCATGTTTTTAAGGGCATATTCTAAAATATTTAAAACGATAATGATATGATGTTTAATGTTTTAAACATTGAAAATGATGTTTTATTAATTAAAGACACGTGTATGTTCACGATGAACTCTCCTGTGCTGAAATCTGGGTGAGATAAGAAACAAGAGTGTCAGGCTCGGAGAAGAAAGGTGAGTGATCCGTGTCTATCTCGGACACCTGTTTCGGTGGAGTCATCTTAATATACATCTCCTGCTGGGAAGGCGTTAAGATGTTATCTTTCAAAGTCTTTATGTAGTACCGTGGGACACTACCGTAGCGTTCACGTGTTAAATTCATTGTTGGGTCAAACACAGGAGCCGGCTTGAGTAGAGCTTTTGCAAGTTCAACATCCTAGTAATACAATGCCAAATAATCTCTTTCTCTCTCTCTCACAAACACACGCGTGCAAGCTTGGTTACCTCGAGTGGAGTCTCGTTGTAAAGCAGACTTTGAACATGATCAAGTTCAAAGAAGAGTGACGTTGGCTTGCCATTCATATTTACAACAACCATTCCCTCTGGAGGATTTCTTATCTGTATCAATACAAACTTTACATCAATCTCTCTCTCTCTCTCATGTATGTGTGTGCGCCCGTGCGCGTGCGCATGTCTGTGAGAGGAAGAGGCATACCAAGCTGAAATATGAAGCAGATCCAGAAGGTCCGGAAGATATCATCAAAGCTGTAACATATACAGCAGCTAGAATCTTTTGTGGCATATTTTCCAGCACATAAGTGAGGCTGAGTCCTCCTAAACTGTGTCCAACCAGCACAACCTAGCAAAAAATCCAAATATTTAAAGAAATACGAGAGAGAGTACACACACATACACACGCATGCACGCACCTTGTGTTCTTCTGGCAAGGATTGTAAAAGCTTGGTGAGTGGCTCTGTGTATTTCTCCAAAGTACCAACAGTGTTTGCATCTTGGTTATCGATTCCAGCACTTACTAAATCAACGGCATCAACTATATGTCCTTCTTGCTTCAATTTGGACACCACTTGGTACCAACACCATGCGCCGTGTCCGGCTCCATGAACAAGAACAAAATGGAACTTGTCAATACTCATCTTAATTATTATACAAAAACACAATGTGCTATTGCAGTTGCATATATATGTGTGTGTGTGTGTGTTCCAGGCAGGTTAACTAGAAAATTCCAAGTAAAATCAGGTTGAGTAAGGCAATAAAAGTATTACTTTCTTTCTCTTATTTATATATATAATAATTTTATTGCTTTACTTAATGGAGGAAAGATTTATAATAAGAAGAAACAAGTTAAATGTAAAATTCCAAGTCTTTGATTTATATATATGTATAATCGTTTTATTACTTTATTCAATGCAACAGGGTGAGTTTTCAACCTGCTTGGAGTACACGTGCCTTCCTCAAATTTGAATGGTTCACAAAAGATTAGACTTGTACACCCTTTTCTTAAGTAAGACACGTAAATTATTTAATAATAATTTATTAATTAATAATCTTTTAACTTAATTATTATATTTAATTTAATGAGGTTTACCTAACTATTTTTAATTTAATTATTATTTTGAACTCGATGAATTTATCATTAATATTTCATTAAAGATCATCTTAAACTTGGTGTGATGATTATTTTAAATTTTATTTGATAATTATTTTAAACTAAATTCAATAGTTATCCTAAAGTTAATTTGGGTTAAGAATTGAATTAAAAAAGCTTGAGTTATAAATAATTATACATAAACAAAAACTCTTTGTGTATAGAAAGAACAATATATATTAAGCATATTCTTCATAAGTCCACAGTCAAGTCTGAGTATATACACAAATATATATTGATTCATATAATTATTTATCAAACACAAAGAATAATTTAAGTTAATTGATTATGCTGATAACAAACACAAGTCCAAGAGGTAAGATAAATGAAAACGATGTATGTGTATTGTCCTATACATGTGTATTTGTTTATTAGATTATTATATATAAAAAATTCATGTGCCGTAATGAAAAGATTTAAAAGAAAAAACAAGTGAATTAAAAAACACATTTTTCACGGACACGTATAAGCAATTTACAGTTTTTAGTATGTTTGTTTATATATATATATATATATATATCATGTGATAAATTTTGCAATGTATTGTTCACATATTTAATTATATATCAAGTTTATATATAAGTGAATTAATTTTTATTAATAATTTAAAATACACGATAATAAAGTATGTAACGTGATATTTTGATACTATACATTCTTGAGTGGTCTATGTAACAAAGTCATGGCAACAATGTATACCTTGTTTATGTAATTTAAATACTTTATCGGCCGTCTCTATGAATTCAAATCAGCGAGGAATTAATTAAAATAAAATAAAGTGTATTTTATTATGTTTTTTAGCCAAATATTTTACTTAGTTTATTATAATTTATAATTTATGCTTTTAATATTTTCAGTCTTAACCAGCAAGTTAACCCTCGTTGTATCTCTTCTTACTATATAACGTAGAATTTATAAAATTCATGATTAATTTTCTTACTACAACTTAGAATTTATAAATTCATAATTAATTTTCTCACTACAACTTAAAATTTACCAACACCATGCGCTGTTTTCAGCTCCATGAACAAGAACAAACATGAACTTGTTAATACTCTAATTATATAAAAAGAAACAAATTATTTGAGGTTATACTACACGAGATTGGACTTGTACATCTGAACCGTCCAATATAGAATATATGTTAGCATATTCATAAACTTCTCATGCACACAATAAAATAAAGTGTATTTATTATCTATTATATGAGTTATTTTATAAAAAAAATTTCACGCCTCAGCATCTTTGAGTTAATTATTCATTTGCAAAATCATGTATAATACGAACTCAATTATTCTAGGTAAATTTATATGTTATAAAATTGAAAACTTATATATACACGGTATTGTAAACTCCATCAAAATCTCTATATTGTTTGATATACTGATGTAAACGCGACACCATAACACGATTCAAAAGGCATATTCTGAAATATTTAGAAAGACAAGTAAATAAATAAAACTAATGGTTATATGCACTTCATCATATATGTATGTATAGTCTGTATATAATGTTTTTATCATTCTTCGTGTGTGTTTTACAAATGTACATACATGTGGATATACATAAATTTCAGCTTATAATTATATTTACGTATTGCATTGTTTTGTAATTTTTAATTCCATCAGATACATAAAGGAAGTAGGATATATTAAACTTAATAAATAACACCAAGCTTTCATTTTAAAACATAATGTTAAGTCCAAAACACACCAAATGTTGTAAAAAATTTAAACACTGCAATTGATGTATGAAAATACATAACACATATATACCTGTTATGTACATTGACATGAACCCTCCTGTGTTGCAATCTGTATGAGATACGCAACAAGAGTGTCAGGCTGGGAAAGAAAGGGAATGATCCGTGTCTATATCCAACACCTGTTCGGCGGAGTCATCTCAATGCACATCTCCTGCTGTAAAGTTTAAGATTATCCTTCAAACTCTTTATGTAGTACCGCGGGACACTGCCTGTTCATGTGTTAAGTTCATTGTTGGGTCAAACACAGGAGCCGGTTTAAGTAGAGCTTTTGCAAGTTCAACATTCTACTAATACAATGTTAAGTAATCTCTCTCTCACACACACACGAGCGTGCGCGTGGTTTACACGCTTGATTACCTTGAGAGGAGACTCATTGTAAAGCAGATGTTGAACATGATCGAGTTTAAAGAAGAATGAGGTTGCCCTGCCATTCACATTTACAAGAACCATACTCTCCGGAAGGTTGCTTAGCTGGATGATTACAAAGTTTAGTAAATAAACTCTCTCTCTCTCACTCAAGCATACCCAGTTCAGATATGGAGCAGATGCAGAAGGCCCCGAAGATATCATCAAAGCTGTAACATATACAGCAGCTAGAATCTTTTGTGGCATCTTTTCCAGCACATAAGTGAGGCTGAATCCTCCTAGACTGTGTCCAACCAAGACAACCTAAGACATACGTGTATAGAGGCATTAACTATACGCATACATACGCACGCACGCACGCACCTTGTGTTTTTCTGGCAAGGATTGTAAAAGCTTGGTGAGTGGCTCTGTATAGTTCTCCAAAGTACCAACAGTTTACATCTTGATTATCGATTCCAGCACTTGTTAAATCAACGGCATCAACTATATGTCCTCCTTGCTTCAATTTGGACACCACTTGGTACCAACACCATGCACCGTGTCCAGCTCCATGAACAAGAACAAAATGAAACTTGTTAAGACTCATTCTAATAATTATACAGAAACACAAACTATTTGATGTTCTACTAGCGTGTGTATGCATACTCACACGTGGTTTTACTTGGATTTTTCTTTACCGACAAAAGATTACACTTGTCGTCCAATAGAAAATATATGTTAAGCATATTCTTAAGCACACATCGTAAAGACAATAAATTTTGATAGGTGAATATGTACTATTTATCAATCACAAATAATATTTCAAGTTAGTTAATTAATATAATACTAAATATAATAGTAACTAATATTGTGGAAATAGGGCAAGGCAAACGACAGTTCATAGGGAAGAAGAGGTAACAGCACAAGAGACACGGAGATGATACAAAAGGTAAGAAAAATTAAAATGGACTATATTTATTATCTATTATAGAGATAAATTTATCCATCAGATTTTTTATTATTATTGTATTAAATTATTTTTAAAAAAAAACATTCATCACAGGAACTCATTTATTCTAGTAAATTCATATTTATAGAAATAAAATTAATACTCAACTTAATTATAAAAAATAAATTATTTACTGGCATATAGCGAGTTCTATTACGTGGTCTTGCATATGACTTGATCCAAGCCGTCAATTAACAGTATGTTAAGCAGATTCTGAAAAGTAGTTTTTTTAGTTATTTTAGTATATACACGAATATATAATATACAATAAGACATGCGTGGACATGTAAATATATGGATTCATATAATTATTTATCAATCTCAAATAATAATTAATTAGTGTAACACTAAATAATAGTGGAAAGAGAACAACAAATGGCAGTCGAATAAAGAGGATAACAAAGATAAGGAGCAACGAGATAAGAAACACAAGTATGTGTATTGTCTTTTACATGTAAATTTGTTTATTAGATTATTGTATAAAAAATTCAAAAAAAATTAAAAGAAAACATAAGTGAATGAAAAACACCTGTGTTACATTTAGGGTTTAAACCCTTATTTTATGCTAGATATCAACAATGCATTTTTTTTTTAATTTAATAAAATCAAAAGCAAAGAATATGCTTGTTTCAAAGATGTAAAAATCAACTTATTCCATAATACAGTATGCAGCTCACGTATTTACGGTATTAAATAATCGGACACGTATAAGCAATTTACGGTTATGAGTTAGTTTACATATATATTGTTCTTTACATATTATGTCCTATATTTAATTATATATCAATTATGTCCTATATATAATATCAAACGACGTGAAAGAAAGTTTTATATATAAGTGAATTAATTATTTAATAATAATTTAAAATGCATGATAATTAATAAAGTATGCAATTAGAAATGCCATGTAGAGCATTTTGATACTGTATATTATTGAGAATATGAGTGGGTGAATAAGAACACTAGGTGGATTAAAATTCTTGGTTTGTTTTAGCCTCTATTTATATCTTGTCTATGTAATTTAAATACTTTATCAGGTGTCTCTGCGAATTCAAACTTAATTAAAATAAAGTAAGTTTTGGACAAATGATTTATTATTATATAAAGTTATTTAATTTTTAATATCTTCAGGCCTAACCAACAAGTTAACTCTCCCTGAGCGACTGTGACCTTACTATAATTTATATTTTATAAATTCATAATTAATTGGTTTTATTGTCTTCATTGACTGATTAACCTTCGTATAACTTTTCTTACTTTAGTCTACTATTGTGTGTGTGCGTGTGTGTACACACCTGATTAAAATATTCTGATTAAAATATTAATCAAGATCTTTATTTCTATAATTATATTATATTATATTATATATAAGGAAAATCACATATTTATCTGTAAATTTTATTAATTTACATTGAAAAGTTTAGATTTACGAATTTACCTAACTATTATCCTGCCAAAGTATTTATAAATAAATCTCTAAATATGAATATTAAAGAGTTTACACGTGTTATTAACACTAATCATACAGATCCATAAAAATGGTGATACATATTATTATTCTACCGTGACAATGTCAGTGTATAAAGGAAAATGCAATAATATCCAGTGAATATTTTAAATACGAATTTGCAAGTTAGGGAGGGACGGAGGTAAATTCTAACGTGTTATCAACACAATAAACATATTCATGTTTTAAAGGCCATATTCTAAAATATTTAAAACGATAATGATATGATATTTAATGTTTTAAACATGTTTTATTAATTAAAGACAAGTGTATGCTCACGATGAACTCTCCTGTGCTGAAATCTGAGCGAGATACGACACAAGAGTGTCAGGCTGGGAAAAGAAAGGGGAATGATCTGTGTCTATCTCGAACACCTGTTTCGGCGGAGTCATCTTAATATACATCTCCTGCTGGGAAGGTGTGTTTATGTTATCCTTCAAAGTCTTTATGTAGTACCGTGGGACACTGCCGTAGCGTTCACGTGTTAAGTTCATTGTCGGGTCAAACACACAGGAGCCGGCTTGAGTAGAGCTTTCGCAAGTTCAACATCCTAGTAATACAATGCTAAATAATCTTTTTTTCTCTCTCTCTCTCTCACACACACACACACACACACACATACACGCACGCACGCACACTTACAAGCGTGCAAGCTTGGTTACCTTGAGTGGAGACTCGTTGTAAAGCAGACTTTGAACATGATCAAGTTCAAAGAAGAATGATGTTGGCTTGCCATCAAATTTACAAGAACCATTCCCTCTGGAGGATTTCTTAACTGTATCAATACAAATTTTAGTACATCAATCTCTCTCTCTCTCATGTGTGTGTGAGAGAAAGAGGCATACCAAGCTGAAATATGAGCAGATCCAGAAGGTCCGGAAGATATCATCAAAGCTGTAACATATATAGCAGCTAGAATCTTCTGTGGCATCTTTTCCAGCAAATAAGTGAGGCTGAATCCTCCTAAACTGTGTCCAACCAGCACAACCTAGAAAAAAACCAAGTATTTAAAGAAATACCAGAGAGAGTACACACACATACACACGCACGCACGCACCTTGCGCTTCTTTGGCAAGGATTGTAAAAGCTTGGTGAGTGGCTCTGTATAGTTTTCCAAAGTACCAACAGTGTTTGCATCTTGATTATCGATTCCAGCACTTGCTAAATCAACGGCATCAACCATATGTCCTTCTTGCTTCAATTTGGATGGACTTTATACCAACACCATGCACCGTGTCCAGCTCCATGAACAAGAACAAAAATGGAACTTATTAGTACCTAGCGCGTAAGTGGGTATAAAACAGCATAATAGCATGGTCATCATCATCATCGGACTCATCTTAATAATTATAAAAAAACATCTTATTTGCAGTTGTGCATATTTATATATACCCCAATCAATAGATCTAATCATTTATGAACCACTGAGATTTGACGAAAGAAGAAGCCATGTTCCAAGCAGGTTAACTGGAAAATTCCAAGTAAAATCAGGTTGAGTAATGCAATATATATGTAATAATTTGATTGATTTACTTTGACTAAAGATTTATAATAAGAAGCCGTGTTCCAAACAAGTTGTAGTTATAATTCAATTACATTATTTTGAATTGTTTAAATACAAAATTCCAAGTAAAATAACGTAATCCAACCATTAGATTTCTCTCTCTTATATTTATATCGTTGTCGTGAACAGCCGAAGTATACCAAGCTGGTGTCGATAATATGTAACGTTGAAAATTTTTTTAAAAATAATTCAAATTAATATTTCCCTAATATTTTGAAATAAGGAATTGATGGTTTAGATTTAAATTTAAAGTTAGAAATTTAAATTCAAATTGAGACATAATTGGTGGTCTAAAGACATAATATATAAAATAGGTTAGGATTAAAGTTTTAACATTTTTTAATAATTAATTATTGATTGATTTCTTTTAGTATTAAGTAATTAAATTTTTTTTTCTTTTAGTCTTTTTCTTTATTAAAATGATTTTATTCATATTTTACTATTAATTTTGCTATAATAGTTTAAATTAGAATTTCTTCACATTAGTCACGTATCAATCATGCTAGAATAATGGTACACATATTTTTAGAGTTAACCATGATTAATAAATAAAAATTAATGATTAATTGTAAAAAAAATATGAACTAGTGTAGTAAGTGGTTGAATTCATACAATAAATTTACTTATTATAAAACAAGTCTTCAAATTTGAATTTATAATATTATAAAATTTAAAGTTAGTTTACTATAAAGATTTAATGACACAATGTCTCAAATTTGTAAATTCATGATTAGATTTGTACGATTATTCAAATGAACTTTATTCATTATATGGATCATCATTCAAATGGTTTTAATTGAATTATTATTCACCAATACCGTTTGAGCCTAATTTGCATCTTTATTGGAAAAAAAATTCATAAATGTTGAAAAATTTTGAATTGTTTATTTTAAAATTTAAGTATTGAATAGTGTCTAGATAATAATTAATAAGATTCATTAACTTCAATAAATATCTTAATATACATTGAAGTTCTACCTTTTGACATGTGATGTACTATGAAATAAAGAAGTTTTAATTAATTAATTTTGCCAAGAGCTACACAACAATGTCAAATGACTTTTTCATAACATTTTATGAAAACTCAATAAGTCTTTCTAAAGTTATTAGTCATGGTGTACCGTGTAATAATAAATTATTTAAACATGGTTTGAAACAATTTCAACAATCTCATTCACAGGAATACATTTATGTTGCAATAGTGGATTCACCCTTTATAACACCAATGAAAAACCATAGCCATGCTCTATCTCCAACTTAAGAACCAATCCCCACAAAGTGCCCTCCTCAACTTATAAATTCATATTTAAAATATTGATTTGTAAGATCCACGTGTACGGTTGCATGTGTATATACTATTATTAACGTAGTGGATTTTGATAGTCGTCGGATTGAATTCAATCTGGACCACTCGCTCTTGTATATAAGTTATGGTTTTTAAATTAATGGATATATACATTTTTATATTCCGAGCTCTCACATTGGTGGAAGCAAGGGGCACCTCTAATATATCCCTACAGAATGCTCGGATTTGTGCCTTTTTATTGATTTTCTTTATCTTTTTAAATCTAGCTTTTCCATTGTTTAGATCTATTTTTTTCTTGTAGATTTTGTCTTTTCTTCGTTTATAGATTCACAACATGCAAATCCTTTGTCTGTGGAGCAATTATTCATGCAGTTGTTTGATGCCATGCGTATGCAATTGAAAAATCACTCTCAGTTGATGGCAGCATTCACAACCCAGGGTACTCCTCCTGATCATGTTGCAAACCCCCGCGTCCGGTTGGATTTCTTTTGCGAATCCTGGAGATGTTGTACCATTGGTTTGACCACTTCACTGTGTTGCCACATATCATTTGTGGGACAGTACTCAGTGTTTGCATGATTTTTCTACTTGTCTTCAAGGGACGGCATTGCAATGGTACAATGGTTTGGACATTGCAACTCATAGAGATTGGAGTATTCTTTTAGAGATCTTCAAATGTGCATTTGAGCATGCAGACGATTGTGACGATACTTTTCAGCAATTGCATTGTATTCGTCAAGAGCCATATAAGTCGGTGATGCAGTTTGGTGTTTGCTTTCGAAGCCTTTTGCTGCGTGCAAAACCTAACATGTCGGAACGCATCAAGTTCACTCGTGTGATTTGTCGTTTCCCGGAAGATTTATTGCATCATAACCTTCCACTGCAGCAGCACCATCCGGACATTGTTGACGCCATGGCCTCCACCCTAGAAATGGGGGATGCCAATCAGGAAATCATTGACAGCGCCAATAAGTGTGTCCAACCTCATCACACACTTAACAACGAACTGCACATCCATGTCCTCATCCACGGGCCCAACCTTGTTCTGGTACACGAGCGGTAACAGCCTCAACCTCCATCGAAGCAGGTCCATCTCCAACATGAAGTGGAATGAGAGCATGTGAAGATGTAAGTGGGAAACGTGACGACTCATATCGTTGTGCCAGCCTTAAAGCATCATCAAGAGTCACTGGAGTTAGTGCATGCACAAGCCCCACAAAGTCTTGATGAAGTGCTGGCCACAACATATCTGTTTTAATAATTTTATATTAACGGGTTATAATGATAGATATACATAAGTTTTTATGCTTTCATATCTGATACATTGTTGTTCGTGTGGACGACCATGAGCTTGAGCTTCAATCTTTGCGGGTGGTGCCAAGTCAAACTTTTCACTTATCCTTGGTATGGATTGGTTGACTCACAATCATGCCAAGTGTGACTTTGAAAAGTCTCCCCCTTGTTTGACTCTCCCTGTCTTTCTTCCATTCTCTTACTTTTATTCTACTTCGTCCATCTGCTTCCATCACTTTTGTCTCACCCTCTATTTCAACCATTTTCCCTTCATGCTCTTCCTTTCCTTCTCTGGATCCATCAGATGATCGTCGTGCTGTAGTTGTTGATAACTCAAGAAGAAAGTATGCTGATCTTTTAACTTGACTTGTCATCTGGGGCCAAGATTGCGACACCACCCTATTCCAACTGGAGATGCTAGGCCAATCAAGGTACCTGTTCGGCGTCGGTCACCAAAGGAGCTCAAGATCTTACGAGCGAATGTCAAAGAGATGTTGGAGAAGGGTGTTATCCGGAAATCTCGAAGTCCTTGGGCGTGCGAACCTCACCTTGTGACGAAGCCTGATGGGAGCATTCGATTCTGCATTGACTATCGCCCATTAAATGAGGTAACCGTCTCAGATGTGTACCCACTTCCTCATACTGCAGACCTTTTGGATCGACTGGGGCGGAGCCGTTGGTTCACCAAGTTAGATCTCGCATCTGGATATTGGCAAGTTCCGATGGCTGACATGGACATTCCCAAGACTGCTTTTCGGACACCATTTGGCCTGTACGAGTTCTTGGTGATGCCTTTCGGTTTGAGCAATGCTCCAGCAACTTTCCAGCGTATGATGGACGAGGTTCTTTGCGACATGCCGGAGGTGACTGCCGATTTCATCGATGATGTTTTGATCCATTCGGATGGAACATGGGAGGAGCATGTCGGTGATGTACGTAAGGTTTTGGATCGGTGCGGGAAGTTGGTTTGAAGTTGAAGCCATCTAAGTGTGTGTTTGGATCAAAGGACACCACTTATCTGGGTTATCGCATTTCACGTGAAGGTTTGCAAGTCGATCCTGACAAACTAGTTGCAGTTTTGAAGTTCCCTACGCCAAAGTGTGTGAATGATGTGCAACGCTTTCTTGGCAAGGTACAATATCTGGGTTCGTTTTGTGGATCATCTTTCAGATCGTACTGCACCATTGCGCGCGTTGTTGAAATCGTCAATGACTTCTTTTGTTTGGTCTAAGGATTGCAAGCAGGCATTTGCAGATCTCAAAGAGTTGTTGACGACTCCTCCAGTTTTGGCGTACCCGGATTACACCCGTCCTTTCATCTTGCGTGTAGATGCTTCTGAATGAATTTAAAATGGATTTAACTAAACTGAATCACACTCACACCAAATTAATTTAGTTTAGATTTACTAAAACTTGTTAAGGTGAAAATTTGTACTCACACCAAATTAGTTAAGTTAAGTTAACTTAACTATTTCAGTAAATTGAATATAAAATTTAAGCGGTGCTCCCCCCATCAGTAATTTTAAGAAAATTTAGTTAACAGGCGAGGAGGGGGGAAGAGGGCGACGAGGACCTGGTGCCGGAAGCGGCGGAGGAAGCAGAGGGACTAGCAAAGAGCGAGGCTCTGAAGGAGTGGCTGCCGTTCCACTAGGGAGAGGCGTGGAGGAAAAAAAAAAAAAAAAACACCTGTTTTGTAAATACACTTTGCATATGGTAAATTTTAGTTGGCTTTATAAAAAATCTACATTTTTATATTGAAGGTCTGTGGTTCAAATACAGCATAATAAATTAATTTATTAAAAATTAATTAATTTCAATCTTTATTTATGTAACTAATAGTGAGTGTGATTTTGTTAAAACAACTTATTTAACTTAACTTAACTTCATCACACTCACACTAATTTAGTTAAGTTAAAATATAACTTAACTAAGCTTTGGTGGGAGCGTGATCAATTTAGTTAAGTTATAATAATTAACTTAACTTAACCATGTTAACTGTCGGTGGGAGTGGCTGATAATATACACACACAATAGTAAACTAAAATAAGAAAAGTTATACAAAGGTTAATCAGTTCATTAAAATCAATTAATTATAAATTTATAAATTATAAATTATAGTAAGAAGTTACGGTCGCTCAGCGAGGGTTAACTTATTGGTTAGGCCTGAAGTTAAAAATTAAATAATAAATTTATGTAATAGTAAATTTAAATAATCCAAAACTTACTTATTTTAATTAAGTTCGAATTCGTAGACACCTGATAAAGTATTTAATTTACATAGACAAGGTATAGAATAGAGGCTAAAACAAACAAAGAATTTTAATCCCCTAGTGTTCTTATTCACCCACTCCCCATTGTTGCCATTACTTTGTTACATAGACCACTCAATTTGCTCCATATTCTCAAGAATATACAGTATCGAAATGCTCTAGATGGCATTTCTAATCGTTACATACTTTATTAATTATCATGCATTTTAAATTATTATTAAATCATTAGTTCACTTATATATAAAACTTTCTTTCACTTCGTTTAGTATTATAGGACATAATTGATATATAATGAAATATGTAAAGAACAATCGTCTGCATGCTTATATCTATAATATATATATATATATATATATATATATATATATATATATTATATATATATTATATATATATATATATATATATATATATATATAATAAATACGTGTCCGATTATTTAATAGCGTAAATACGTGATCTGCAGTCAAAACGGATTGCTTGTACATTTTTCGAGTGTGAAACAAACAATTTTCTGCTTTTGATTTTATTAAATTATAAAAATCCATTGTTGACAATAGGTTTTTACCCTTAATGTAATACAGGTTTTTTCATTCTTTTGAATTTTTTATATAATAGTCTAATAAAATCAAATTTACATGTAAAGGACAATACACATACATCATTTTCATTCTTGAACTTGTGTTTCTCATCTCGTTGCTCCTTATCTTTGTTATCCCACCATGTTCTTTATTTGACTGCTCTCTTCCACAATATTTAATATTATATTAATTAATTATTATTTAAATTAATAAATAATTATATGAATCCATATATTTACATGTTCACCATGTCATATTGTATAGTATATATTTGTGTCTATACTAAAATAATTAAAAAAGTCTTTGAAGAATCTGTTTTAACATATACTGTTAATTGGACGGCTTGGATTTACAAGTACAATTTCAGGAAATATGCATATGCAAGATTAAAAACCACGTGTGAGTAACGTAATAAAACTCGCTATATGAGTAGAACCTCAAATAATTTATTTTTTCCTAGTATAATTATTAAAATGAGTATTAATTTTAATTCTTTAATATATAAATTTACTAGAATAAATGAGTTCCTGTGATGAATGTTTTTTTTAAAAATTAATTTACTTATACAATAATAATATAAAAGCTGATGGATAAATTTATCTCTATAATAGACAATAAAATATACTCCATTTTTAATTTTTCTTACCTCTTGTATCATCTCCGTGTCCCTTGTGCTGTTACCTTTCGTTTCTTCATGTGAACTGTCGTTTGCCTTGTTCTATTTCCACAATTAATTAGTTATTATTATATTCAGTATTATATTAATTAACTAACTTGAAATATTATTTGTGATTGATAAATAGTACATATTCACCTATCAAAATTTGTCTTAATTCCTGTCTTTATAATGTGTGCTTAAGAATATGCTTAACATATATTCTTTATTGGCCGACAAGTCCAATCTTTTGTCGGTAATGAAAAAATCCAAACCACGTGTGAGTATGCATACACATGCTAATAGAACATTAAATAGTTTGTGTTTCTGTATAATTATTAGAATGAGTATTAACAAGTTTCATTTTGTTCTTGTTCATGGAGCTGGACACGGTGCATGGTCTTGGTACCAAGTGGTTTCCAAATTGAAGCAAGAAGGACATATAATTGATGCCGTTGATTTAGCAAGTGCTGGAATCGATAATCAAGATGTAAACACTGTTGGTACTTTGGAAAAAATACAGAGCCACTCACCAAGCTTTTACAATCCTTGCCAGAAAAACACAAGGTGCGTGCGTGCGTGTGTGTATGCGTATAGTTAATGCCTCTACACACGTATGTCTTAGATTGTCTTGGTTGGACATAGTCCAGGAGGATTCAGCCTCAGTTATGTGCTGGAAAAGATACCACAGAACATTCTAGTTGCTATATGTTACAGCTTTGATGATATCTTCGGGGCCTTCTGCATCTGCTCCATATCTGAGCTGGGTATGCTTGAGAGAGAGAGAGAGTTTATGCACTAAACTTTGTAATCATCTAGCTAAGCAACCTTCCGGAGAGTATGGTTCTTGTAAATGTGAATGGAAGCGCAACCTCATTCTTCTTTAAACTTGATCATGTTCAACATCTGCTTTACAATGAGTCTCTCTCAAGGTAATCAAGCGTGTAAACCGCGCGCGCGCGCGCGCGCGTGTGAGAGAGAGATTACTTAACATTGTATTACTAGAATGTTGAACTTGCAAAAGCTCTACTTAAACCGGCTCCGTGTTTGACCCAACAATGAACTTAACACATGAACACTACGGCAGTGTCCCGCGGTACTACATAAAGAGTTTGAAGGATAACATCTTAACAACTTTTCAGCAAAGATGTGCATTGAGATGACTCCACCGAAACAGGTGTTGGAAATAGACACGGATCATTCCCCTTTCTTTTCCCAGCCTGACATGTTATGTATTTTCATACATCAATTGCAGTGTTTTAAATATTTACAACATTTGGTGTGTTTTGGACTTAACTACACATTATGTTTAAAATGAAAACTTGGTGTTAATATTTATTAAATTTATATATATTCTAACTTCCTTTATGTATCTTATGGAATTAAAAATACACAAAACAAATGCAATATTATTAGTGCATGTGCATGACGTAAAACTAATAATATATGCTGAAATTTATGTATATACACACATGTATGTACATGTGTAAAACACACACGAAGCATGATAAGAACATTATATACAGATTATACATACATATATGATGAAGTGCATATAAACATTAGTTTTATTTATTTACTTGTCTTTCTAAATATTTCAGAATATGCCTTTTGAATCATGGATATGATTACATTATGGTTACATCGATATATCAAACAATATAGAGATTTTTATGGAGTTGACAATACCATGTATATATAAGTTTTCAATTTTATAATATATAAATTTACTTAGAATATTTGAGTTCCTGTTAGGTGACATGAGACATGAATTTATTCTTACAAAATAATTCTGATAGACATCTATATAATAGACAATAATATTATTGTGTATATAGCATTGGATTGACAAGCTAAAGAATATGCTTAAACATATATTTTCTATTGGTGTACAAGTTTAATCTCGTGTAGTATAACCTCAACTAATTTGTTTCTTTTATATATATATTTATAAAATGAGTATTAACAAGTTCCTTTCTGTTCTTGCTGGAGACGGCACATGATGTTGGTAAATTTTAAGTTGTAGTAAGAAAATTAATCATAAATTTTATAAATTCTACGTTATAGTAATAAAAGATACGGTGGTTAAACGAGAAAAGATTAAAGTATAAATTTTAAATTATAATAAATTAAGTAACATATTTGGCCAAAACAAACAATAAAATACACTTTATTTTATTTTAATTAATTTCTCGTTGATTTGAATTCATAGAAAGTGTTTAAATTACATAGACAAGGTATAGAATAGAGGCCCAGAATTTATACATTGTTACCATTGCTTTGTTACATAGACCACTCAAGAATGTATAGTATCAAATACCACGTTACATACTTTATTATCGTGTATTTTAAATTATTATTAAAATAATTAATTCACTTATATATAAACATAACTGATATATAATTAAATATGTGATTTTATCATAATATATATATATAATATATATATATATATATATATATATATTATATATATATTATATATATATATTATATATATATATATATATGTATGTATGTATATATATATAAAACATACTAAAAACCGTAAAGATTATATTACAATAAATATACTATATAAAATTTGATAGAACTAAAAGAGAGTTAAAAACATTAAAATTCAAGCCAGTTTTGTTTGTATTTATCTTTATATCTAATGTATATAAAAGATTTTATCTTGTAAATACGTGTTCTATATTATGGCCCGGGGAGTAAAACACGTTTAATAATTTTTTATACATATATTATAAAATAATATATATTATTAAAGATTATTAAATATCATAATTATGTTAATTAAAAGATTATGTAATTTTTTTTAAAGGATTCTACTTTACAATTTAATATATATGAATGCCATATATTAATATAAAATATTTATTAATATTTTTTATATTAAAAATGAGGTGATATTATATAGTTGTTTTTTTCATATAACCGTTTTAACACTTGCTTAAGCAAATTAAAAACTGAATTATACAGAATTAAAAGTACTCTATTACAATTATACCAAAGTTTTATTATAATCAAAATGGTATATGTATTTATTAAAATTACTGGTTTATAGTTAAGCTCTCTTCGACAAATGGGTGCAAAACCTTTACCAATAACGATATGAAACATTTAAAAAGTTTACATTTATTTTAATTTTTATGATTTTAAATTCATTATATAAGCCTACCTCTTTTAAAAACACATAAGAGATAAACTCTATTAAGCTCTCTCTCTCACACACACACGCCAGCGTATATGTATGTACTAGTTTCAAGTATTGGGCCCAATTTGTATTCGTTTTCACCTGAGTAGTCCATGCCAACAATGGGAAAGAGTGGTGGATTATGTGAGGAGACCTTGTATAGAAATAACATATTATTTAAATCTTATATAATAAGTTTATAAGTATATTTATTTGTTTATATATCCATTCAAAACACTGCACCAAACACCCATTTTACAAGTTGTTAAGATTACGGTGAGAATCTTAAAGTAAACTCATTGAGTTAATTAATTTAAATAATAAATTCAAAATTAAGAGTTTAAATTAAAGATAAATTCATAATATTTTGAATAAAGATTTAACTTAAGAATAAATTCACCAGAATAACAAATGTATTATTTATTAAATTAAAGAGAATAAATAAGTAATTATTATTGAATAATTAAGTGCATCTAAATCCACAAGGCATTATGAAGATTGTTCGATCAAGCATAGACTGCGGATGACATGGAAATAAATTGATCAAATTAAAATAATAATTACATTAAAAATAAATTGATTAGGTGGACATACAACTGAATCGTCGTAATACTGTTTGATACAATACAAGGATTACGTTAAACATTAAAATTAAAATAATAATATTGTTAATGATATAATAAATTCATTGTGTTATTTATAGATAATTCATAAATTGACATGTGAAAATTAATATACAACCTAATTATTTTTATGGACTCTTTTTGACTGGAATACCATTTTAGTAAATATACTTTTTTCTTGTATTTCACTAAATTAAAAATTAACTATAGTTTCAATTGAAAAATAAATTTACCATTTAAGGATAATTTTAGGTTTAATAAGCTCATTAAATTAAGGATAATAAATATGTTAGAAATAAATTTACTTAGTTAAGAATAGTAAATGAATTAAAAATTATTAATTAATAAATTATTATTAAATAATTAAATTATCAACAATCGCTAGTAAGAACTTAAGAATAAACTCACCATGATTAAGGTGAATAAATTTATTAAAAAATCCAGTTTAAAGAATTAGTAATTAAGTTAAAGGTAATTGAATATACTTAAAAATTTAATAATAAATTCATTAGGTTAAATATAATAATTGAGTTAAAAGTTCATTAATTAATAAATTATTATAATAATTTACTAAATAATTTAACACACATGTGTACCAGTATTTATATAAATAAAAAAAAATGATTATATATATATGTGTGTGTGTATACATTTATATATTATCAATAAAATTCAGAATTTATTATTTTCAAATGTATATAAATAATAAACTGGACATACAACTCGTGTTTTATTAGCAAATCTGGGTAGGGAAATTTCTAGAGGATTAATTCGATTAAAATGTTTAACATATATTTTAAATGGGTGATCAGATGTACAAGTCTAATCTTTTGTGAGCCATTCAAATATGAGGAAGACACACCCTGCTGCATTGAATAAAGCAACAAAACGATTATACATATATAAATATAAAGCAATAAAATTATTATATATATAAATAATTAATAACCTTACTCAACCAGTTAACCTGCTTGGAACATGGTTCATAAAAGATTAGATTTATTAATCTAAACCGAATGTGTGTGTGTGTGGTCTATATATATATATATAGCATATTGTGTTTTTGTATAATTATTAAGATGAGTATTGACAAGTTCCATTTTGTTCTTGTTCATGGAGCCGGACACGGTGCATGGTGTTGGTACCAAGTGGTGTCCAAATTGAAGCAAGAAGGACATATAGTTGATGCCGTTGATTTAGTAAGTGCTGGAATCGATAATCAAGATGCAAACACTGTTGGTACTTTAGAAAAATACACAGAGCCACTCACCAAGCTTTTACAATCCTTGCCAGAAGAACGCAAGGTGCGTGCGTGCGTGTGTATGTGTGTACTCTCTCTCGTATTTCTTTAAATACTTGGTTTTTTGCTAGGTTGTGCTGGTTGGACACAGTTTAGCAGGATTCAGCCTCACTTATGTGCTGGAAAAGATGCCACAGAAGATTCTAGCTGCTGTATATGTTACAGCTTTGATGATATCCTCCGGACCTTCTGGATTCAGCTTGGTATGCCTCTTTCTCTCTCACACACACATGAGAGAGAGATTGATGTACTAAAGTTTGTATTGATACAGTTAAGAAATCCTCCGGAGGGAATGGTTGTTGTAAATGAATGGCAAGCCAACATCATTCTTCTTTGAACTTGATCATGTTCAAAGTCTGCTTTACAACGAGTCTCCACTCGAGGTAACCAAGCTGCACGCTTGTGTGTGTGCGTGTGTGTGTGAGAGAGAGAGATTATTAGCATTGTATTACTAGGATGTTGAACTTGCGAAAGCTCTACTCAAGCCGGCTCCTGTGTTCGACCCAACAATGAACTTAACACGTGAACGCTACGGCAGTGTCCCACGGTACTACATAAAGTGTTTGAAGGATAACATCGTAACACCTTCCCAGCAGGAGATGTATATTAAGATGACTCCGCCGAAACAGGTGTTCGAGATAGACACGGATCATTCCCCTTTCTTTCCGAGCCTGACACTCTTGTTTCTTAATCTCACCCAGATTTCAGCACAGGAGAGTTCATCGTGGCATATATGTGTCTTTATATCATTAAAAAATCCATTATGATAGTTTTAAATATCATTTTATTTACTAAACAATAAATTTTATTTTATTTTAATTAATTCCTTATTTGTATTGAATTCGTAGAGACACCTAATAAAGTATTTAAATTACAACTGAAACAGATTAAGAATTTTAATCCACCTAGTGATTCACTCCCATTGTTGTCTTTGTTACATGGAAAGAGTATACAGTATCAAGATGCTCTACATGTCATTTGTAACATGTATTATCTCCCCATTGTTGTCTTTGTTACATGGACCACTCAACTTGCTTCGATGTTCCCAAGAGTATACAGTATCAAGATGCTCTACATGTCATTTGTAACATGTATTATCTTCCCATTGTTGTCTTTGTTACATGGACCACCCAACTTGCTTCGATGTTCCCAAGAGTATACAGTATCAAGATGCTTTACATGTCATTTGTAACATGTATTATCTTACTTTATTATCATTAACCCTATATAATCTTATATGCTCTACATTATTAATGCTCGTATATAATCTTACTTTATTATCATCTATTTTAAATTATTATTAAATAATTATTTAACTTATATATAAAACTTTCTATCACTTCGTTTAATATTATATAGGACAGAATTGATATATAATTAGATATGTAAAGAATACATTACAAAATCGTGTACATGCACAAAATTAGGGTTTTGTATCTAAATGTGTTTTTAATTCACTTGTCTTTTCTTTTAATTCTTTTTTATTACGACACATGAAATTTTTTATATAATAATCTAATAAACAAATTTATATGTAAAGGACGATACATATATCATCTTAACTTGTGTTTCTTATCTCTTTTCTTTGTTATCCCACCATCTTTTATTCGACTGCCGTTTGCCTTATTCTCTTTCGTAATTATCTTAAATATTATTTGACATATGCATCCATATATTTACCTGTTCATGCCCTCTCAATATCATGAAATTTTTTATATACGACACATGAAATTTTTTATAATAATTTAATAAACAAATTTATATGTAAAGGACAATACATATACATCATTTTTATTCATCTCGACTCGTGTTTCTTATCTCTTTGTCTTTGTTATCCCACCATTTTTTGTTCAATTGCCATTTGCCTTATTCTATTTCGTAATTATCTTAAAATATTATTTAACATATGCATCCATATATTTACATGTTCACCTATGCTTATTGTATAACAAGTTTTTAACAAGTACAATCTCAGGATACACATATACATAACATTAAAGAGTTTGTGTTTATGTATAATTATTATGAATTGGTACCAAGTCCAAATTCAAGAGAGGACATATATATGAATAGAACCGTATATAACATGTTTCATAATTTTTATACATATATTATAAAATAATATGAATTATTTATATGAAACGGGTACTTTTAACTAATGAAAAGATATCATATATTTAATATCAAACATTTATTAATATTTTCATATTAACAATGATGTGATATTATAGAATTTTTTCATTGCTTAGAATTGAAAGATCATTGGATTTTAAATTACAGATCATATATATATATATATATATATATATATATATATATATATCATGAAAGTTTTATTATAACCTAAGTTTCTCAAAAAATGATATATGTCGTTTTATACTTTTACTAGTCTCTTATTTATTTCTTTATTATTTAATACTTTTGACTATATTATGTGTATATGCATACACCTGCATTTAGACTAATCTTATATATTTGTATATATACGTACGTGTTTTATATACATAAATGTTGGGAGATCTGTATTATGTTCTTTATATTTCAATATATACGCTTGTTTTGGTATATTCATATATTAATGGCTGCTTTAACTATTTCTTATATATATTTTCTAAAATAATATTTCTTGTTTCATTTTATAGAGACTTTGCAGCTGCAAGGGGACGTTCCTGGTCCGACCCTTATATGCTTCCTCTTGGATGGCTTACAGATCCTGGTGTGTGTGTGTGCGCGTGCGTGCGCGTGTATGTAAAGAGTATAAACCATATTGAATTTGCTCATCCCCGACGAGCAAAGTTTACAGGTTTATAGAGTAGATACATACACATACACGATGTCAATATATCCTATTACGAATGTATTGTGTTCTCTATATATAGCTACATATTTAGTCATAACAGTAATTATTGAATAAACCTTAAACAAATTTAATTAATATGTATTGATATTAATAATTATACTAAAGTAATTTTAATAATAAACCTGAGGTAATTCTCTTAAATACCACAGTAGTTCCTGCAGGAGTCACATAGCCAATCTAATCAATACACACACACGCAAACACACAAAACTTATAAACATATATATAAAAACCTTGCCTGTCTCCACCTAAATACAAGTAAGATTAAGCTTAGTTAATATTTAATAGTTAATGCATACACTATTCACTCCATTAAATGTATACTTAACATACCTTATAAAGGTATATATATCTACATTATTTTCTCTCTAATCTTTCATACTATAGTGTACACATATACATGTGAGTAAAGAATTCAAAGATGTTTATATGACATATTTGCATGACACGTGTGTCTGCATGTGTATGCATGTAGAATAATACATATATATCTGTAGTACTATATTCGGTAACATAGATACAAGTTAATGAATACATACTATACACAGTTACCAGCTCATTAAATCGTAGAAACTAATCATCCAGAAACTTATAGCTCATTATTTGTGTATAAGTAAAGAGACTTATAACTAGCTTAATAAATAGAATGCTCAACCTCTTATAGGATATATTCACGGATGCTTGCTAGTGACACACAGACATTCACGGATACAGCATATGACATATATATACATATACATACATATGCATAAACATATGTATGTTGTATCCATTTTGTTGTGGATCTAGAAGAATATGTGTCCACCTATCAATGTATAATTAATTTATGTATATTGTATAATACTCAACATTGTACGCATTTATATCTATTGGTTAAATACCAATATTTAAAGATATGATTACACAGTAATCTTTTCATATGTATTACCTAATTATATGATGTTCTGTATGGTTTATAACAAAATAGTATATCTAAATACATACATATAGAGAGAGAAATTTCCAAAAAAATGTTATATAATGTGTATATACGTGCTTACCGCCAAGCTCTCACAAAAACCCTAGTCCCCGCACATACATATACCTTGAAATTTAAAAAATTAAATTCTATATTTACCTTACCAAATTTAATACACTTTAAAATCTAATAATTAAAATATAACATGTCAAATCGTAAATAAATTTAATTTTAACATTACCATTATAAAATGAAATACTAAAAGAATCTATAAATATTTAAAAATGATACAAATCTTTAAGATAATATTTTTAACAAGATTTAATATAAATTCTTAATATTAATCACTATTTAAAGTTATATTTTTATTATTATTTTATTTATTTTTATTGTAATATATAATGGAATAAAATGATATTATAGATTTAATTTATTAAATAAGTAATGAAAGGAAGCCTCACAAGCTGTAACACCTTAAATAACACATTTCTATTACATTTATCTACATCAAAAATAAGATATTTTTATATTTCCTCTTATGAA